>JAVFHW010078373.1:0-17222 GCA_032159205.1 Eurystomus glaucurus suahelicus
GTTGAGAGTGCTCAGAGCATCACCTCTGTTTTCTGCTTGCTCGGGCACTGCCTCAATGCTGGTCTCAAACCCCTCCACTGCTTCTCCCCAGCCCGTCTGAAGGATGCCAGGAGCTGTGTTCGTTGAAGTGTGCTGAGAGCATCAGTCCTCTGCCTCGCAGCTTAATCTCTTGGCACGCCCTCAGAGCTGGCTACAAATGCCCATTTTGATTGCACTGAGGTTGCACAGCCTCTGCCACCAGCTCTTTTCTCTTCTCACCTGGGCTGGCCTGCGAATGGGAGAAACAGGGCCCCCATCCCAGCTCTACACCATGCTTCCATGATGGACATTTCAACTTTGCGATCTCTTCAACCCTTGCCTGTCCTTTTCTGCACCTCTGGGGCCTTGAGTCTTGCCCATCTGCCTTCCCACTGCTTTTCCCACGTCCCCGGCAGCTTTGCAGAGCCTGTGGACTTTGCTTGGGTCCAAGGAAGAAGGGGTTTGGGCTTCGTGCTTGGCACGTGCCCTATAAACTCCTGCCTCAGCATTTTGCATGCTGCATAGGATTTTATTGTGTTCTTTAATGGGAAGTCATGCAGCTCTGAACCCCAAATACACAGCTTTGTAAGAGTAGTGGCTGGAAGAATCCGCAGATAATTCAGTCCTGCCTCTCTTAAGTGAAATAGGATGTTAATACAATACAGTGGAGAATCGCTAATACAATCCTATTTTTATACTAGCACTTTCATGTCATATTAGAAGAAGATTCGACTTTTAGATCTTTTTTAGCAATTTAGCACAGTGAGGATTTCATTATACTGACAGAACTATTGACAAAAAGAAACACATTAGAATTGGGAGGATAATGGTCCTTGGGAAGAGGAAGTTTTGCAAGGCTTTTCATTTAAGACTGGACAAAGTAACAGGCACTGTGCTGTGGGGAATAATCCTGCATTAGCAAAGGGGTGGACTAGATGACCTTTTAAGTCTTGTCACAGACTAATAGAAGTCAGAGATGGAAGAGACTTTCAGGTCACATCAAACACTTCTTCCAACCCAGTGCAAGATTATTTCTTGATATATTTGATGGTGTTTTTTTCCACTTCTAAAAGTTCCAAGTCACGAAGCTTTCTCTCCTAAGGGGTCTTTTTCACACAGTTTCACCCAGTAAGCGTGCGCTTAACTTTGCGCACTATCATTAATTCCCCTGAATTTAAGTCTCTGCAGGATTTAACAACTTTAATTGGATTACTCACAGCCTGCAAAGTTAAGCACCTGCATAAGGCTTTGCAAGAGGGAGGTTTAACAGATCTTAGCAGTAAAGTTCTTCTCACTTTTCCACCTTAATCTTGATTTTGCTTCACAGCCCTCTCACCTTTCCCTTGCCTGGTTCAGCTCAACCTCTCCTCCCTCCCTCCCTCCTCCTGGCACGCAGGCAGTTCTCACCTTCCCTGGCGTCGGTGATGCAGACCACGCAACCCTCTCGTCACCAGACCGACGGTGACTGCGCTGCCATGGGAGAGATGGAGAACTGTGTCACCACCAGCGGCACGGCTTCTGGCGCCAGATCTAAATCGGGTTTGCTCTTGCTGCACTGAACAATTAAAGCTCTTTCCCCCCACCATCCACCTGCTTTGAAGCAAGAAGAGAAGAAAGCGTGGGGATGCAGCCTGGGACGGTGGCAGCACCCAGCAGGCAATCTGGCGAGGTGGTGAACCTCGCTCGCGACAAGAGGAGGAGAAACTTTCCCATTCCATCTGCTCCCAGCCTTCTCGACTAGGTACCCGCTTTCCACACCAAGAGCAGATGTTCCTGCTGGAAATAGGCTTCTCTTCTGAAGTTGGAGCCATCACTTTGCATTAGAGCCTGCAAGCCTGCTTTCTGCCTTATAGTGCCTTCCCTGCTGACAGGGTGTGAGGCACAAAACATTTTAAATGAAGATCTTTACAATTGTGAACATGCTGCAATAAATATTAATGCTAACTTGTTAAATAGCGAAGCAGCAATTTATATAATGGCCGGGGATGCCCTTCCTTAAGTGACACGTGGTGCTGGGGTGTTGCTCCGCATTCCCCAGCCGTGGCTCACCACTGCCTTTCAGAAAGGGGTGCTGCCTGGTCTCCTGCTGCCCTGGGGACATGCTCCCTGATGTTGCCACACCATGTTTGCCGCCCTGACAGCAGCATAAGTGGTTTGCAATGAGGGGTTGAAGCTTGAGCTACTCCAGCAGGATGCCAGGCGTGCCAGGCATTTCTCTGTATGAACCATTAGTGGGTGTCCAAGGGCTGCCCTGCAAAGTCCATTTCAGCCCAGTGTCCCAGGCACATCTGCAGCCCAGGTTCCCTCTTCCTCTGTTTAATCATCTCAAATGGAGAGAAGATCCTCGCACACCATTGGTAGAGTTGTTTTAATCATTGAATACAAGGCACCTTGGAAGCAGGACTTATTGCTGCTGATCAATATATTACATTAATACAATGGAGATCTGGATAGGCCTATCAAAGGCAATGCTCAGGTTCTATTGTTTCCCTGGTGAGCTGGGGGTTGTGAATAGAGCTTGACCAGGCTCCAGCCCAGCTCTCCGGCTGCCTCTTGCTTCCCAAACAGCCGTGTGTTGTCCAGGCAGGAGGTGGATTTTCAGCAGAGACAAAAGCAAGACAAGTTCCTTTTTTAGATTTTAAGCTTGAGTTCATCCAGAGGAGACAATTTACTTCTCTTTGTTGTTTCCAGCATCATTCATCCCTTCTGTTTGTGCTCTGTAGAAGCTGAGCCTGGGATATCATCTGAAAGAAGTTTCTCTTTCAGGATCTTTGATGTTAGGTTTGTTATATGTATATTTGAAAAGTACTTCTGCGATGACAAAGCTCGGTGCTACTCCTGCTGGGCTGATGTGTGTGTGAACCGCACCAGCGAGTGGCAGTGATTAATCCAACAGCACCATGTGCTTTTGCTGCCGAGTGACTCGCAGTGCGGACAACACAGCAGCGCTTTGGATTTAAATTGGTAACAAAGGGAATGGAGTAGTTTGCCTAGTCCTCAGGTGTGGAGGAGTTTGTGTTGGGCACTGGTGTGAGCCCCACGACCTGCCAGGCTTTCCTGCCTGCAGCACGAGGAGGGGTGCCTGCCCAGGCTGTTGGGGATGGGGTCCTGCTCTGGTTTGCCAGGGGTGCTTCCAACTTCCAGCCATCGGTTCCCAGCGGGGCCAGTCCAGCCAAGGTGTGTAAAATTCATCTCCAGGGTCTGCTGCAGCACCCCAGATGAGCCTACTGTTTGAGCCATGAGGATGGGCTGGTTTGTTGCACATTATACTGGTTTCAGAAACAGCCTCCACATCCTCTGCAGGTAGCTACCCCCAACCAGGAGGGCTTGGTTGATGCCTGGATCTGCACCGTCACACAAATGCCTGCCTTGCTGTGCACAGCTGGATTACTTGCAGGCTCCTGCCAGGGTGCCTTTGCAGGTTTGCTCTTTAACACCTTCCGGCCGATGAGGGTGGCTGTGCCAGCCCAGCTCAGGACTCAGGTCCACACTCAGCCTCCAACACTGGCCAGCAGCAGATGCTGGTGAGAAGGTCTCAGAAGCAGGGGCTGAGTTTCCCCATGGCAGAGCCTGCTGGTTTCCAGCATTGAGGGGCATGGGGATGCCCTGAGCCAGGGATGGCAGCCAGGCTGCTGGGCTTGGTAGCCAGCTGATCTGCTCCCTCGTTTGTATGTCTGGTCTCTTTTGAAGCAGCTTGTGCTCTTGGCTACCACAACATCTGGTGGTAATAAGCTGTACCATGTAATTGTGTTCTGGGTGGAAAAGCGTTCCCTTTTTCTTTTCAGCTTAAATTTACTACCTAATAATTTCATAGCCCAATGATGGGTTGGGAGTATCATTGTGGCACTGGTGGTAATTTGCAGGGTGTTCTTTTTGCCACAGCCTGTGGTGCTGTATAAGACCTGATGCCCACAGGGACATGCTGAATGCACTGAGCAGGCCGAGGTGACCCAGTGCATGGCCCTGCCAGCCTCTGCATCCCTGTTAGATGGGGCTGGAGTCTGGTTTTGTTTGCTAGATGCTACATAAATAAAATCCAGATCTGTCACATTTGCTGCTAATTGGCTTGCAAGGGCTGCTTGTTTGAATTGTGGAGCTCTCACAGAAATGGCTGACCTTTGGCAGTGCTAATGTTTCCCGTGAAATCCCCAAAGCTCCATACTTCCCTCGCTCCTGCTGAGAAAACCTGCTGAGAGGAGCTGCTGCCCTAGTCTCCCATGCCTTCCCCCCCTGCTCTCAGCTCCTCTTCCACCACATGTGACAGTAAAGCTGCTTCATCACAACGGGTTAATTAATGAGCAGCAAAAGTCCAGTGCTCAAAGTTGTTAGGAAAGGGCAAGTGAAGCAAAACATCAGCTCTTTTGATGCCTTCTGGCCTGGTTCTGAGGGAGCATTCAGGGCACTGGCACGTCTGCAGATGCTTCCCGGGCCCAGCTCTGTCCTGGAGAGGAGCAAACACTTCTTTGCAGGAGAAAATCCTGGCATGGCTTGGATGGTGATTTGAAAAGGATCCTGATGTGGATGGCAGCTGGGACAGTGCTTCCATCACTTCTCAGCCTTGCAGCCCAGCCAGCTGTACCGCATAGCACATGGACTGGGGCTTGCTGCCTCCGGAGCAGCCCAGCCAGCCGTAAGCTCTCCTCCTGTGCTCCATCACCAGCACCGGGCTGCATTTTGCAGGTTTAGTTTTTCTCCTAGTTCAGCTGCTTGACTGGGCTCAGCATCCCAGCAGCCAAGCACCGGTGGTGGGCCAGGGCAGGGTGGCGTGGCTGGGGTGAGGAAGGAAGCAGGACAGCACCCTAAACCTGCCCGGCAGGGAACAGCCCGGAGCTCAGCAGGATTTATGCTATTTCCATTGCAGGATACTTAGCTATTCCTTTCCCGTCCGTCCTCACAGCATCTCTTATTATTCCTTTATTCATATTGATTTTAGTTCACTGGAACCCGGACCGCTTGGTGTGTAAATTGCTGGAGTCTGGCTCTCCCTTCTGTGTGGCTCTGCCTGATTTGGGGGGTACTCCCCCAGACAAAATCCCCTTTAGGGGGGGGTCAAACCCCCTGTGCCAGCCCACCTGCTGCTGGCACTGCCCCAGGAGGGCTGCTCCCCTTCAGCCCTAATCAGTGTTGCAGAACACCTCTGGGTTCTGCTGCTGGCAGGGAGTTTTGGGTGACGCATGCTCAGCCCCTGCTATTTGTGCTCTCGGTTACCCGCTTAACCATGGTGATTTACATGGCAACCCGATGAGGCCTGGCATTTCAGTGCCTTTATGCATTAAGCAGCATCAGCTCGCATGTAATTTAATTGTCTGTGTTTTAAACATAAATCAGCAAACTGCGGGCTGGAGCAGAGCAAACTCCTCACCAGGCACGAAGGCTGCTCCTGCTGGCTGTCCCTCCTGTGAGCTGTGGCCCGTCCTGGTGTCCCCGTTCCCCGGGGATGTGCTGTGGAGAAAATTGAGGCTGTGGGTGTTTCACTTGGGTGAGCCTCCCCTTTTGGGGTTCCTGATTTAGGTCACGTCAGTCAGGCTGGAGCCAGGAGTCCTGCGAATGGTGAGATCAGTGAGGTCCAGTTCCCACATGTAATTTCGGAGCAGGCTCTACAGCCAGGGCAATAGCTCCTAGGAATGTGATGTCTTGAGGGCTGTCCTTTAAGTCAGTTTTGTCTGAAATTGGCCAAAGGGCTCGGAATTCATTAGGCCCTGTGACTAATAGTTGTGACTCAACCAACCTCATTTCCTGAGGAAATTGGGCTAAACCCCCCATCCCTGTGTGTTTTCCACCCCATCAGACCCTCCCCGATACGCTCTCACAGAGAGCTGCTCCTCAGCAAGGCTTTGATCCCCCAGAGCCAAGTGTCTGGGCAGCTGGTGAAAGGGTATTTGGGTTTTGCTCCCCTTTCTTTGTGCAGCAGCTCCCTGGTTTGAATCAGGTGGAGAGTGCTGGTGCCTGCCAGCTGCTTCCCCAGCCCCAGAGATGTGGGTCAGGGGACAATGTGCTAACAGTGTGGGAACAGGAACCAGGATGCGCTGATAGGACTGGGGACCCTCTCCCCCGGCCCTCCCCTTTGTGCAGCCTTACTGACATGGGGGGATTTCTGCCGCCACATTCCCACCACCACAGCTGTGTCCCTGCTAGGCACGGTGGGAAGCCTGTGCCAAAATCCTGGAAGGTGGTTGGCCCTGCTCTCCTTCCCACCCCCAGCAGGCAGCCCCTGCACTGGCCAAGGCCACTATTTCCCTTCATGTCCAAGGCCAGGGATGAGCTGCATCTCCCGGCCAGGTCCTTGCGCTGCAGAGGGGGCAAACAACACTGTGCCCCCATGCTGGGCAGGTCACAGCTGCAGGCTGAGCAAGCCAAGGTGATGCTTTTCCCAGCCATCCTGTTGCCCATCCTGCTGTCCCCTCTTGTCCTGCCTGCAGTGACCCCCCCCCCAGGCATTGCAAAGGGGGAGGGGGGAGGCTGGGCTTGGAGCTGCTTGTGTGGCCACCCCAACAGCCCCCTTCTCTCACGCTCCCTGCGGCCCTTCCCACACCCCTGGCTGCCTGCCTCCAGGTCTCCAGCACGCAGGAGCAGCAAATGTCGGTGCAGTGAACACACTTGTGTTTCATCTCTGCTAAATGTTTTGCCCTTCTTTTGCACTCTTCTGCAAAGCATTTTGCAGGCTCTTTGGAGCGTACAAATTCTCCCATGCAGGGTAAATCAAGGACCGGAGGGAGGTAAAAAATAACTCAGGTAAAATATAAACCTTACACTGCCAGGTCTTACCAGATGTGAGCTATGGCACAGGTTATATTTCTACTAGGTTGGAGCTACAGCAATAAGTAGCTTCCTTATAGCAGCTTTTTGTAAGCCTTTTTGTATGCAAGTGCTCCTTGTAGTGTAAAGCAGCTTCCCAGCAGCAGTTATCTCCTGCAGCAGTGCAGCATCTACACAGATTTCCAAGGTGGGAAGGGGCTGGAAGGGTCTCGCTGCAAACCCAGCAGCAGCCCGGGCAGGAGCAGCCTGCCAGACAGGGCTATCTCGGTGTGGAGCCTGGCTCTGCAGGCAACAGGAGCTCTGCTGCCTGGGTTTGGTAGGAGAAATGTCTGGAGCTGATTACCATAGTTAATTCAGCTCTGTGATTTTTCGCCTGAGGGGGCTGGCATTTTGGGGATGCAGCAGGTGAGGCAGCGTGAACCAGGCTGTGACCCGCAGGCATCCACGCGGGCTGGGGCCAGGCAGGAACAGGGTAGCTGGGAGCTATTCCCTTAACTACCTTCACAGTCTGCAGGCTTGAACGGATGGTTATGTATTTCAGTGTGCTGGTTTTATGCCCATGGAGAGCCTTGTTTTCTGTCCTGAACTTAGATCGGTGTGGGAGTATGTGGCTTGTGCTGAGCAGAGTCATCCTGTCTCCCAGGACGGGCTGGAGGTGGCTCTTGTGCATGAGAACAGACCGGTGCTGCAAAACCTTTCCTTGCTGGGGCTCTGCTCTTCATGGCTGGTGCCAGTTGAGTCCCTCCTCAATGGGACTCAAGTGGCTTCTGTCCCTCTTCAGCAGAAATGCTGCAGGAGGGCGATGCAGACTGGGGCTGCTTCACCTGGAGGCAGAGCAGGCTCTGACATGGAGCAGGATGTGTGCTGGGCAGCTGGTCATGGCCAGGCTGGGGCACATGGCTATGAGACACTCGCTTACAGCAGAAGGATTTTCTCTGTCAGCTGGAGGGCTGGAGTCCTTGCAGCCTCGTAGAGCAACTATTATGGCAGAGAGGTGGGTGTTGATCTCTTCTCCCGCGTAACAAGTGATAGGACAAGAGGCCTCAAGTTGCACCAGGGGAGGTTTAGTTTGGACATTAGGAAAAAATTCTTCGCCAAAAGGGTTGTCAAGCCCTGGAACAGCCTGCCCAGGGACACGGTGGGGTGCCCATCCCTGGAGGTATTTAAAAGACATGTAGATGTGACACTCAGGATCATGGTTTAGTGATGGACTTGTCAGGGCTGGGTTAATAGTTGGACTTGATGATCTTAAAGGTGTTTTCCAACCAAAACGATTCTTTGATTCTAGGTAGCACTGAGTTTTGTATGCTAATGGCTCTGAACAATGCAAGAATGATGTAAAAGGATGAGGGATGCTGTGAGCCCACTCCAAGCTCCAATGTGCAACCACCCTGTCTCACTGCCTGCCTGAGTCAGGCCATCTCCTGGCTGCAGCCTCTGCTGCTTGCGCAGGACCCTGTGCAGCGTGCAGGGGGGCGGGGAGGGTGATGAGACAGGCCCATGCATGGTCCTGCCGCACGTGGCCCACTTCCACTGAGGGAAGGAGCTAGCCAGGTTCACCACCTTTCTCATCAAGAAGCTCCTGTATAATTTACAAGGAGCCTCTGCTCTATGAATATTTCCCATAATGAGTGGCAGGCTTACTTTCACACTTTTCCTCTGCTGTGTTTGCTTTATTTTGTTTGCTTTTATCATGGGAGGTCCACTCTTTGCCTACTGCCTAGTCTTGCTCTTCCTCCTGCCACGTCCCACCGGGCTCCCATGCCGGGTAGTGTCCCTGCCCCTTTGTTGGCTCCTTCCGGAGGTCGGAGCCCATCTTGCCACAGTGTGGGCAGCTTGGGGGAAGGGAGAACAACAAAGGGAAGCAAAGAATCCCTCTTCAAAAGGCCGAAGAGGAAGGCAGGTGGCCAGTGAGCATCGGGGCGGAAAGACAAAGAGTGGGGAACAATGGGAGCTCCACGGAGCACAAACACTCGCCCCTCTCATTATCCACCCGTGGCCCAGATGAGTCACATGCCAGGGCTGAACTCTGCATCTCCAGAGTCAGAACAGGAGAGGAATGGCTGGAGGTAAAGAACTGGGTACTCAGAGCGCAGCACCTTGGGGTGATTATCAGCTGGTGCCAAGGGACACGGCTCCTCTGGGTGCAGACACATGCGTAGGAACAGCTTCAGCTGTGTGAGTGCTGGGACCATCTCCAGAGGCATCTGGAGAAAGCTACAAGCTGTGAGGATGGGGCTAACCCTGATGACCAGAAGCTCGGCAGCAAAGCCAAGAGTTACACACTGCTCAAGGACCACTCCATGGTTCCCATAAGGGCGTTTTTAGCTCCCAGTGGCTTTTAAATGGTGTTGGTAGATGCTTGCAGCCTGAGTAACAGGTCCCCAGCAGAAGAAGTCAAGGTGCACTTCAGGTGTTTCACCTGGAAATCTTTCTGAGTGCCTCCTGTCCTCAGAGGGACCATGCTAAGCTGCTTCTAAGATGGAGAAATGTGTGCATTTTGACAGATGACACCATCAAGAATAAAGTAGAGGAAAATAAACCTCTTAGCCGGATGAATTCAGCAGGCTGGCTATTGGCTGCCAGCAAATACAGAGCTAATGACTAGATTCTTGTCATGTACCAGGCATAACTATCCCAGGGACCTGCTGGTAAGCGGATGGAGGGCAGGGGCAAGTTTTATCTTAGCACACTCATATTCAAAGGTGCTACTTTTTCCATTCATCTCTCTCTCTGTGATGAGCATCTGTTTGTGTCAAAACAAGGGCTTGTTGACTGCACTCGAGCTGAGCTGCTTTGACCTGCACTTCACAACTCACAGAGGCTTTTCTCTGTGATGATTAGCTCTCTGGTGCAATATTAAGGTTCCTTCTTCCTCCTTACGTACCTTTTATAGAGGTTGTTAGGTGGGAAGCTTCAAAGGGCCTGCTGGAGGGTCCTGCCGCCGTCTAACTCAAGATCTGCTGCTGCCCTCGTTCATCCCAGAGCAGGAAACCATCCGCTACAGTACGACCATCAGATATGTGCAGGGGGAGAAGAGGCACAGGGAAAGATTATTACATGGAACTGGGTGCCCCAGACTGCACAGTGCTGTTCTTGGTGAGATTAGACATGAGAACAGGGTCACCAGGACTCCCCTCTCTGCCTATTCACTGCTGCTCTCCTCCATCCTGCAAAACAGCAGTCGTTGGCTCTTCTCAGCACTGAAGCGCTGAATTAGCTGGAGAAGAAACCCAGAAACTTCCAGACTGTGAAGTTAAACTGTTCAGTGGTTGAAGGTCTTTCAGAGTTATTTCATGGACTCTCCCATAGATGGGGATAGTATTTTTCCTACATGCAAAAACCTTCATTTCACATTGTTTGGGACTCCAGCTTTCTGGAAAGGTTTGGGACTTGTCTTGTATGATCTCAAACAGCTTTGGGCTTTCCCATTGTCATCTTACCTCCTGGTACAACATGGACTGGGGCACAGGGTCACCATGGACTGGGGTCCCATGGGGCAAAACCACTTGCTGGAGCTAGACTTGAGGTTCAGCACAGCTTTTGGACTTGCATAGCACACAAAGCAGATGTGTGGGTGCAGTGACCTCTCAGGGACCACTCTTACCCCACTTATACGCGACTAGAGAATTAGACTTTTCCTGGCTCTTTTGGTAGGATCTGAGAAAGAGGACCTTCCCCCTGCTCCCTGTTCCTTGGTAATTAAATAAATAAATAGAACCCTTGAGCAAATGAAATGTCATTTCACATTCAGGCAAATACATTTGGGTTAGAAATCTAGGTCAGAATGTAAATTATCTTGCTGCCTTCTTGAAGGTGAAGTCCCTGAAATGATCTCGATTTAACTGAAATTGGGGATTTCCCAGTTTTTGCAAGCACTTTATTTTCCTTCTAATGAATACAAGGAAAAAAACTTCCTTGAAACCGCCAGGGGATACAATCTATCTCGAGTGGCTGTAATATTGTATAATAAAATACACCTTAACAATAAATGTCTTATGCTCTTAGAGCCTGTATTTTCAGCACAACATATAGGGTGTTAAATTTGGTGGAAAATCTGACCAGAAGTCAGAAAATCAATTACATTTTTTCAAGATTGTTGCCTGACAAAGAGGCCTTTCTTTTGGTGCCGAAGAGAAGAAGGACCCAAGAATGGTCCCTGCACAGGGCCAGGGATGCAGCGGGACATGGTGCATCTCCTGATGCTGGTGGCACCTCCCTGTGCCAAGGCACGAGGACCAGGGGCAAGTGCATGGAAAGGTGGAGGGAGAGGGATTTTTTTTCCCAGTACCATTCTCCCATCCCTGGGATACTGCTTTCCCCTTGCCCTGCTCAAGTGGTCCCAGCCTGCCCAGCACAGCTGGATACGAGCCACTGGTGGAAGCTGCGGCAGATGCAGTGATGCCCTGCATGAGAGGGGAGACATGAATCCGCATTGTATTTGACAGGAAAAGAAAAACTTCCAGTATTACACTGGGGCTATGACCATTTGTACAGCAAAAACTACATTAGCACTGTAAATTATTTGTAGGAAAGTACAGCCAGGAACAGGAGCTGCTGAGGAATTCAACGGCAGGAGCTCTCTGCTCTCCCTGCCTCCTCCCTTCTCTTATTCAGGGAATTAAATCCTTGAGTGTTTCTATTTGCCACAGTCAGTGTTTGTTTGTCTCAGTGTTAACATTTCCTTTCTTTTTTGTCTTTAATCAGCTGCAATTATTCAGTTATATTCATGGATAGCACTAAAATAAAAATAGGTGCATTATGAATATTAAACTCCTGCAAACAAAGCCCTGAATTAGATGATTTGTGTGCCCTGTGTACACAGGTTTTCCTGCTTGGAGTATACAGTGAGCCATATATTTTTTCCCCTTCCTTTCTCTTTCGTTTTCTATATGCACAGGATGAGAAGCCATGTGAGCCCTAAAGGGAATGCTCAGGGGAAGGGAGATGAGGAAATTCTGGGTGTCCTTGGAGCATCTCACTGCGAGCTACTGCCCACAACAGAGTCAGCAGAGATGAGCGTTAAATCGCTCATCTGGATTGCAACCGGGAGCTCAAGGGCGAGTGGGGAAGTGCCTTCTGCTGCTCTTCTCAGGGAGGAGCTGTCTCGGTTAGCCCCTGAGCCCTGCCTGGGGGGAGCCAGGCTCCCTTGCCCCTCGAAGCCGTGGCAGAGGGGTGAGCCCTGCGGCATCCTGCCTGCATTTTCAGCAACCCTGATTTTGAGGGTCCTCTCACAACCAGGTCCTTCAGTATGGTCACCTGTGAGGAACTGGCATCCTCTGTGGCTTTGGGCAGCCATAGAGTATGGGGTTACACAAGGTGGACGTTTTTTGCTGTAGATCACTAGAAAACAGAGTGGGATACCTCAGACAGGGCTTTAGGAGATGTGAGATCTCTCTCTGCTGTCATCATGCACACTGTCATGTATTCCCTTGTTGGCTGGGCTGGGGAGAGATTGGACCTGCTGCTGTTACCTCCTACCAGTGCTGCTGCCTTTGCTCCTATGGAAGTGCTTTTGTGGGCAAAGCCAGGTTTAGACACTAGCTTTTTCTTTCTCTTCTGCCTCAGATTCCTTAGGGTTTGTTGAAGGGAAGCTGGGAGCTGATGCCACAGCCTGACGAACCTGCCATTGCTCATACCCCGTGTCTTGTCTGGATGACTGGTTCTTTACATTTTTAATGGTATTTTGTATTGCTTTTCTTGTACTGCTCCTGGATATTTTGCAATACGCATCTTTGTGGATGGATGCAATGAATCAATAGCGAATAATAATCTAAGTCTAGAGGGAACAGAGTTTGCAAAGCAACTCACCATTCACACTTGTTGGAAGCGTGATGAGAAATCACCAGGATAAGGCTGAGTAGAGAGAAAATGACCTGGGAGAAGGACAAGGAGGAAATCCAATCTCTGAAGATGAAAATAGATTTTTTTTAAAGTGCTGTGTAAAATTATACATTTAATTCTCTTTCTTTTAGCATCAAACCTTACAGCAGATTGTGCTATCGCAGCTTCCTTGCTGGCTGACTCTCAGGAGTTGGGGTGTCTTAGCGACTTCTTTTTCCTGGTACTGCTATCGTTTTCTGTCTTGTTTCTGAAAGGATTGGATTTAGGAGGCTTTTAAATCAAACCAGTCAGCTGGGGTGAGCACTGACTTCAACAGTTGAGCCCCACAGGTTGTTCAATGGGGAAGGCTGCTGTCCTTCGCCTGGCTCTGCACAGCCCTTGACACAAGCTCGTTCCCAAGGCTGTGCCTCCCGCCACTGTTCTCCCTCGAGCTGAAGATGGACTGTGCCTCTCAGGCTGCCGTGCCCTGATGAATGTTCCCGGTGTAAATAAAATCCGTTACAGGGGCTTGAGCCAATGTCCATGTTCATCCCTGCTCCCTCCTGCTGCCCACTCTACAGCTGGGACGAATTGTCTCAATCTATCACAATTACGAAGACACTTGAACTAAATAACTTCGTAAAGATCTGCTGGGAAAATTCATTGGTTTGAGACTTTAGAAATGGATTTTATTTACACTGTACAAAGAATCATAGTAACGAGGTGAGCTGGGCCACGGCCGTGATGGAGAGCAGGCCAGCCCCACCTCACACACAGCCTGCACCCTGTCCCCTCTTCCCCCACCACCTACGAGTCTTCATGGAAGGTGTTAATAACGGAGGGATGTCTAACCTCACCTTTTTTGGGAATAAAGGGGCAGGAGGGGGTTTATATCTCAGGGGAATTTGACGGTGGTGCCTCTATCCTGGGCGAAGTTTTCCACGCCCCTTTCATGTCCATGGGACCTCCCATATCCCATTTCCAAAACGAATGTTAGCACCTGGGACTTGCCAGAGATAGGATCGAGTTACAGCAGCATAACAAATTACCCCGTCAGCTGAACCTTGATAGTCGAGTACGGATGTGCTCTTACTCTGTGATCTTTCACTGACATTTAAACTAAGATGGTTTAAGGATTTAAGAGCAGTCATAACGGGTCAGAGCAAAGGGCCAGGCAGCCTGAGCTGCTGGCCCTGGGATAGGCTTTGGCCAAAGTTCTGGGAAGCGTGGAGGAAGAGCGAAACCTGCCCCACTGCCTCCCCAAGGGCTCTCACCGCCCCCAGCACCGCGGTGGGGCTGGAGGAGCTGGGACAGGATGGAATAGGGTGGGACGGGATGCCTCAGCCCATGAGGGAATTTTCTCCTACTCACTTCCTTTCTTTTCTTGAACTCCAGCAAATTTTTACCATCTGCAAAATTCTGTGGCAAGCTATTTCAAAGCTTAACCCCATGCTGGGCTTCGGGAAGTTTTCTGGTTCCGTTTTTTTATGCTCAATGGGTCATTTCTACTACTTCTAGTGCTAGAATTCTACTACATTTCTACTGCTTCTAGTTTGGGGTGTACGCACATGACAGCTGCTGTGCTCTCTTGTCTCAGCCCATGACCCTGGGCTCAGCAGGGGTGAGGCTCCTACATCTCACGCATTTTGGTACCTAAACCTTTTGCATCCCGGGAAGCTTTATACACTGGGTTAGGAGCAAGCAAGCACGGAGCAGGTACAGTGAGATGCCTGTTCCCTTCTCACTACATGTGTTCGGATGTGTCCCTGCGTGCTGCTGCACAACACAGGCTCACCCTGCTCTGGCCGGGTCTCCGCTGCTAAGCATCCAGGCAGAGTGGCCCATGTAGGGAATAATCATTCGTAAAAAATTATGTGAGTGGTAGTAGATGAATAAGCCGTGCTTCTTTAGTGCTGTTTGAGGGAATGTGCCCTGCACGCCTGCGAGTCGTCGTTCTCTGGAAGGCAGTCATGCACACTCTGTCGGGGATAACACTTGTTCCAAGCACTAAATGCCAATTTGGCTCCCTTCATTTGTTCCCATTTTACTACAATTAACTGTCTCTCTGCCGAGTGTGACTGGAGTGGTGAGTCTGGGCACTGGCTGAATCCTGGCTCTGCAGTGAAGGGGCTGGTCCTGCCAGGGAGCGGAGCTCCATCACTGCCAGTGTTGGTGCGTTGGCCCCGCCGGATGGACCTTCCTTCCCCTGCTAATTTAAATACGATAATCTTCGTTTAGCTACTGCATGCAAATCCCTAAATATCATAATTTTGATTGCCTCCCTGGCAGTTGAAAGGATTATATCTGGGTTATTTTTAGCCCAGATCATTTCCTTGATCTGGTTTACAGGCTATGCCCAGGAGGAGCTGTAGGTAGGTGGGCTGCAGGAAGAAGCAGTGGGGGTCGAGCAGCCCAGCTGCCGCCTGCGCTGCGGGGGTCGGAGGGACCTCTTGGGGCATAGGCACAATATTTCCATCTCATGGAGAGTGATGAGTTGCATCATTGCAGCACAGCTGGGCCTACGGAGGTGGACTCAGTGCTGCAAAGTGGTCGCTCATCTTTTGATGGGTTTGTGGAAAAACCTGTGATTTTCTTCACCTCCCTCTCAGAGCAGGTTTAGGGGACAGATAGGAAGTGCAGGGCATCCTTTCACAGCTCTATCCGCTTCTTTAGCACCTGTCCGCTCTCCTTCATCTCCCGCCAGCCAGCACAAGGTCCCTGGGCTGCATCCTCCCTCTCAACCTGAGGAGGAGCACTATCTCCCATGCTTCAAAGGCAGCATCAGTGGCACAGCAAGCCCCCTTGCTCCTTTCACCAGGGATTTAGTTAATGCTCTCTCCAATCCATTTTGCTTCCCTGCAGCTTAGCGTGTATTTTCATCCCCATCTCATCAGCCCACTTAGGGTGTGCAGCCCTCTGCCAGTCTGGAGGCATTTTAACCCTGCCAGCAGCCTGCCCGCACTGAGGGCTCCGCTGGAGATGAAGAAGAACCAAGGGTGCTGAGCACCAGGTGAGCACATTGTGGAGCAACTCCAGAGCCAAGAGAAGGAATTAAAAAAAATAACAGCCTGTTATGGCACATTTAGGCTCCAGTGACCCTGCTTGTCCCTCCCTCATGCCTGCACATCCTGAGGGATGCTGTGGATGGAGAGCCCACGGAGGAGCGGCAGCACCAGCTGCGCCATCGGTCCGAGCAATGGCTCTCAGGCTGGTAAAGCTTCCCTGGTGATGGAGCAGGAGGTCTGGATTCATCAGTCATGTCACATTACATTATGTGATGCAATGCAACATGGCATGACTGATGCAACCCAACGTTAAATGTCATAGAGCAATGGATCAGCTCAAGGCTACGGTAATTTTATGTGCCCATTTAATCTGGTATTTAAAAACAAACACTCATAGCAATCTGCATCACACGCTACATTTTGCAAAATTGAGCAGCAAATCTGTACCAAGCAAATTATATAATTCTGTCATCTCTCAGCCTTATGTACATGTGTGTAAATACTCTAGCTGGGTTTAAAATTGGTGGTCTGACTTTCCTCTCACACTATGAGCATCACCAGGGAGGTCCTTGAGGAGCTGTTGCAGGCTACCCCATGATGGGATCTCCACTCTTTGGCCGGTGCTGGAGGCAGATACTGGGGGAATGTCCCATCCTGGCATTCACCACTGCTGGCTGGGGCTGCCCCTCTTGGCATCTGCAGACAGAGCAACCCCAGCCACTGTCCGCTCAGGGTAAATCAGCCGGGCTGGTTTAGATCAGCCATTTACACGCTCAGGCTGAAGACGAAGGGTTTTGCCTGAAGCTCGTTTAGGGCATGCTTGCCTGAGCTACAGCGAGCACAGGCACAGGGGCTGAGGCTCTGCCCCCCCCGACACAGCTGCACCCACAGCTGTCTGCAGCTGCACAGGAATTCAGCGCTTCCCTTTCCCTCATGGCCTGCAAATGCATCTGCTGCCCGTCCTCTCCTCTCCTCTCCATGGTGTGGGCTCTCCTGCAGACTCAGCCTTGCTGTGCCTTTCAAAGCATCTTGGTATTTTGAAAGGGAAAGCCTCCCCTGTTGTTCTTGCTCCCAGCTCTGTGTCTGTGTGGCCTTGGACTGGCTCTGCTTGGAGGAAAAAAAAGATCCCTTAAGCACTTGCTTACTCCAGCCCAAATGAGGGTAGCACTTCAACATGAGCTGAATTTTAAGCAGGTACATAAGGGCTGTCCTGGGATGTTTTCCCAGATCAGACCAGGGCAGACCTCTCCAGAGCAGAGACCATTCCTCCTTTTAATGGCTGGAGCAACAATAATGGTAATTAATGTTTCCCTAGCCTGTCATAACACGGTCAAATTTTATGACCAAAAGAAGTGCTTGAGTTCTTTTGCCTTGTCGAGCTCTTCTCCTGCATCCCTGCACTGGGACAGCTCTGCCTGCGGGTTCCCAGCCTGCTTGACCTGCTGGGCAGTGAGCCAGCGGCAGGGAATGCCGCTTTTCCTTAAAGAAGCAAAAAGAAGAAGAAGAAAAAAGCACCAGCCTGAACCAAAGGAGCAGAGCCCACACTGTGCCATGGGCAGGTTTCCCTGCACGTGTGGGTGTTTTCTGGGGAAGGGTGCTGAGGAGGTGTCGTTGGCATCA
>JAVFHW010078374.1:0-73926 GCA_032159205.1 Eurystomus glaucurus suahelicus
AGAGTCTCAGTGAAGTGAAGCCAAGTTCATTATTGACTGAAGTGAACTCAACCGAGGTTTGAAAGAAAGGTCATACGTAAAATCTCTGTTGAATTAAATGATACAGGTTTGCCAGGAACATCAATCTCTTCCCAGCAGTATATTTAAGGAGCTGGAAGATTTACTTTCTTTGTACACAAATTCATAATTCATCACTAACAATGAACTTTAATACAAATGTTTTTCACCCATTAGATAAGAGGTAATTTTAGGAGGAAAGGTATATGCCAGAGGAAGTACTATTACTTGCTTTAGGTGAAGTTCTAATCAATTCTTTAAGAGTAAATTTGATATAAATTGGTAGAATTTTGATTTATTTTTAAAATCATGGATGTAAAATTGTCATTTCAGCATGATTTCACCATTGAAATGCACTTTATTATTTCTTTAACCAATAAGAACTTTTTGCTCTTTTTCATGTAAATAATATAATTCAGAATTAATTTTTTTAACCCTTTTCGGTAGAAGGAATTGGTAGTTATTTTGAACTACACAGATTGATTTTGTACTCCAAACTCTATCAAATTATATAAAAAAAGCATAATTATAATAAAAATGTTGCAGCAGTTTTCACAGCATATTGTCCAAAAATGTAGTATTTACTGAAGTAAAGATCTTAAATGGTATATTAAATTCTGCTCTCACTGAAATGGTCTAAATGTAATGATGGTATGAGATTATAGGGAGACATTTTACAGTAGAAATGACTCCTTTGCCCAGATATACAGGTAGAATTAAACTAAGTAGATGCATGCAGAGAAGTGTTCTGTGGGAACATGCCTGGCTGGTATGGAGGTTTGAACCAGACTGCTCTGTACTTGCCTTTTCATTCTGTTGAAGGAATAACATAAGTTTTTGTTTCACAATGAATTCCTAAATTCCTTATGAGCAGCAGCGTACAGGCATATTCTTTTCTAGAAAATTCCAACCACTCATTTGTTTTAAGACAGAATATTTACACAGGAATATATGAAAAAATCTATTTTCTTTTTGCTTCAGCTAGACTTCTTGACAGTGTCAAGTTAAACACAGGCTTTAATGCTTGCAGGCTAGAAACTGCAGGGTTTCAGGAATTTAGGATTTAGATAATTTCTTATAGTGTTTAGCTGAAAAGCGGAATCAATTTATACTCATTGAAGTTCCTTTGCTTTTGTTCTGTATTTATCTAACCTGTTTTTTGAGTGCTGGAGAGTCATGCAGAGATGGTTAGGAAGATACCCTAGTTACCTATCTAGTTACCCTAGATCAGATGGTCTAGGTTATGGTCTCATAATTCGGTTCTATTTTACCATAGTCTGTGAGACTGTGTTTTTATCTGAAAAGCTTGCAGTGTCTTAATTTTTGTTAACTCTGTGTTATGAAGTAGCCTGTAACAGTGGAATCAGAGGAAAAATAGGTCTGGAGACACCACATACCATCTCAGAAAGATTCTCCAAATGTATCTGTCAAGGTATTTAGTCATAAATTATACAGAATCATGTTTCAAACAGTTGAAATTGTAAGGCACAGCTAAAGCCATTGTCCCAGGGCTTTTTCCAGTCAGGTTTTGAATATCTGTAAGAATGGAGACTCCACAACCTCTCTGGGCAGCCTGTTTAGGTCTTTTACCAACCTCACAGTTAAAAAGCTTTTTCTTGTATTTCAGTTTGTGCCATTTGCCTCTTGTCCTTCCAGTGGGCATTACTGAGAAGTCTGACACCCTCCCTTAGATAAGCATTGATAAGATTCCTCTGAGCCTTCCTTCTCTAGGCTAAACAACTCCAGCTTTGGGTATCTCCTGAAATCCTTGGGGTTGAGTTCCTTGGGGAAGTTTGCGTTTCTGTTTTTATTATTTATTATATTATATTAGTTTATTATTTAATAATATTATTAACATTTAATAATATTATTAATATTTTATTATATATTATATTGTTTTATTATTTATTATATTTAGGAAAGGGCAGAAAACACTACAGAGGAAGAAAGGGGGCACAAAAAAAAAAAAAATGAGAAACAACAGAGGGAACACTGAGGTTAGCTGAGAAGGTGGTACATGAGAGAGCAGATGTTCCCTGCAGCCATTGGAGGACCCACACCACAGCAGGAAGGTGAAGAATCCTTAGAATCCTGGAATCCTAGAATGGTTCAGGTTGGAAGGGACCTTAAAGGTCATCTAGTTCCAACACCCCTGCCATGGGCAGGGACACCTTCCATGAGACCAGGTTTCTCAAGGTCCCATCCAACCTGGTCTTGAACATATCCAGTGATGGAGAATCCACAACCTCCCTGCGCAACTTGTGCCAGTGTCTTACTACCCTCAGAGTGAAGAACCTCTTCCTCACATCTAATCTGAATCTACTCTGTTCTAGTTTGAACTCATTACCCCTCATCCTATCACTGTAAGCCCTTGTAAAAAGTCCTTCTCTGGCTTTCTTGGAGGCCCCCGTCACACACCCCTATTGTGACTACTGCTGAGCAGTGCTCGCACGGCACCAAGGCTCTTCCCAACATTCTCCCCTCAGGTGGGATGAGATGGGCAAGATCTTGGGAGGAGACACAACCAGGACAGCTGATCCAAACTGACCAAAGGGATATTCCATACCATATGATGTCTGCTCAACTATAAAACTAGGGAAGAGGAAGTGAGGGGACACATTGTCCTCCAGAGTAACCACTATGTGTATTGGAATCCTGCTTCCCGGGAGGGGCCAGACATTGCCTGCTGATGGGAAGTAGAGAATAAATCTTTGTTTTCTTCGCTTCCATGTGCTGCCTTTGCTTGTGTTTGCTTTGTTTTCATTAAACTTCCTTTGTCCTTGCCCACTAGTTTTTTTTTCCTTATTTTCTTCCTCCTTGCCCTGCTGAGAAGGGGTGGGGGGAGTGATAGAGTGGCTTGGTGGGCACCTGGTGCTTAGCCAAAGTTAACCCACTACAGCATGTAAATGGGGTTGAACTTCAGTGAAACCATGCAATCTCTGCCTCTGTCAGTCAAAAAGAGCAGATCAGGACTGCCTCTACAGGATATGTGAAAAAGTGCATTTTCAATAAATAAAACCTTATTTAAATGCCTCCCAGATGAGTGAGGACTTTATTCACCAAAGTCTAGCAAAACAAAACAGTATAAAAGGGAAGAAAGTACATGTTCCTAAACAGGAACAGTTTGCTAGCTCCCTTTTCTCCATTCCAGTAATTATATCACTATGTTAGTTAACTCGCTTGAATACATTCTGAGGGCAGTGAATGAGGGAATTCCCATCTCTGTATTGTTTTAATGAGAATGAAACATCTAATTCCACACACACTGAATTAGAAATTGCATCAGCTATCTCTCAAAACTATGATGAGCTAATCACCAAAGATAATTATTATTCTTAGGAACAAACATGGTAATACAATATGATTTTTAATAAACCAACAGGTGGAGATAATAAAGCTGCCAACAGCTGAAGTTAACTTCTTACTACATGATTTTTAGTCCCAATGTTAGTATCCTTAGCACACCTTCACTGGCTGTAATTTTCTTTAGCACATTAAAGACAAGTTACAAAGGGCAAAAAGCTTGCTACTTACATTGATTTAACCTTTAAGTGATTACATTTCCAGTGAAAGAAAATACTCAAGAAAAGCTTTCTAGCCATTGCATTTCTAGCAAAATTATTTTATTGGCTTTAGTATTAACCCCCTTTTCAACAAGCTGTCTAACTGAACCTAACAGAGAGGATAATAGAATTCCTGACTTGTATTCTGAATAGTGGAGGATGAGACGACCTAAAGAATTATGTTTTTTTTTAAATTTGTAAGGAATTATGCTTCTTAATTTTGTAGTCATCATTCAGGTATGAGACATAACCCATGCAAAAGAACTGAAAGGTTCTTCAGCCTAAACAAAAACCTTAAGTGACTTGTGTTATACTTCTTTCAGAGGATGCATGATTTAGCAAAGATTTGCCAAATCACGTCACAAAAGGAAAATCATGCCAGTTCCAATTTAACACTCAAAAATCTATTTTAGGTGTAATATATATATATTTTTATATATATGCATACATGTATAGATAGATCAATTGATCAATCAATTCATCTTTGTAGTCTGTTTCTTTGTATCTTCCACACCAGGCAAAATCATCAGGTTCTCTCCAGAGACTAAGAAATTTTTATTTGTTTTTGGTTTACACATTTAGAAACTAGTACTGCTGTGAAAAGCTACAATTGGACCCAGAAAGTTCCATCTTTAAAAAGGGAATATGGCCAGGAACAACATTTAATAATTAAAATACTTTTCCTTCTGGAGCCTTACTGAAGGATACACAGTATCTCAAAACTTTTCTCCAAGCTTTGAAATCTTTCAGTATATCTTACATGAATCACCTCATGTCCTGCCTTTCACCTTTCTGACAATTTGCATCTGTTTTATAGCCAGACAATATTCAATCAGCCTCAGTGATTCAGAAGGAAACATTACAAAATATTATTAATTATCAGCATCTTATTGGATTCAGCATTGAGAAAGAAGGTACTACACCAGTTAAAGCTATTTTGGGACATACAACATAAAAAGAATAGACCGATGAACGTATTTTTGTGGTATGATAAAGATATTGGTGAAACAGGCCAAAAATTTGATATTAGCTCCATATTCTGCAATGATAGCCAAAGGTTGAGGAAAATGAATAAAACCAGTGGCCGTAAATGGAAAGAGTAACAATAAAGCAACTTCAGAGACTTAATCTTAATTACATTACTGGCATCTGCATAAATAAATGATAAGGACACTATGAAATCTGAAAACTTTGGATTGTGTTTTAAAATGGTTTATTTTCGTCCTTCATTAATATGTACGTGTGATACACAGGATTCTTCACAACACAAACTCTTGCTTCAGTCTCACTTCTCAAACATCTCCATTTAACCCAGAACATACAAGTAATCAAGTTCAGATGTGTCTTCGCAAAAAACATCATAACTAAATCTTACTTTATTATTTTTTTTAATGGGGACAGAAAAGTCCCCATATCTCTCATATATCATATGAGTCTCATATATCTCTCAGGTATAGCTATCAAATATAGAAGAATTAACAGGTTTTTGATGCATTAATATTCTTTTGCATAACTATGTTTTAGTAGGAGTAATGGACTATTTATGGAAACTATACTCTAGGGCATCTAATTCAGGCTTGTTAGCCAGATGCGATTTATTAGTGTAATAAAACTTTTGTGATTCAAAGTACACTGTATATATCTATAAACTGAATGCTAGGGATTGCAGCCTAAGAACTTTGAGGTAAAATATTGAAAAGCCTAGGCTTCCCCTATACTGAGCCCTAACTCCATTTTCCAATGTAGAAATGCAAAAAACCAAATAAAGGTGTACATAAGTTCCTAAACATAATTTTTCTGAATTATATTCCAATATTTTGAAGGTAAGGTAAAGAATCATGCCAGAAATAATAACTCATTAGGGAGCAGACAATGTATGAGAAAGTTTCTTACCTCGACAGTTGGGTAAAGGGCTACTCCACTGCCCATTGCTTCGGCACTGTGCTCGAGAAGCACCCTGAAGTAAGTACCCAGTGTTGCAAGTAAAATTTACAACATCATTTAAATTGAACTCACTGCCATTAGTCACTCCATGAGCTGGATTCCCAGGATGTCCACATGTGATTGCTGTTAAAAGAAAAATGAGTAGGCTAGCATGTAACTGAAAGGTACCGTTCCATGGAATCACTTGCAGGTTGGAGCTCTTTTGGGTTGGTTTGTATTTTCCCCACTGAATTTGTCTTTTCTATGTATACAAGAAATTTAAGAAAAAAATAGGATACATCTATTCAGAATTCTTAACTGTCAGGAGAAAAATTTTAATTTTTCAATAAAAATTTTAGAATCTAATTTTTACCTTATGTTGAAAGTTGTAATATAAATAATTACATATATGCATTTTGACACCTGTCTGGTATGTATTAGAGCTTAAACATGTAAAAAGCTCACTGTATTTCCTAATAATGCAAATAAAAACAATTTTTTTTCCTCTGCAAGCTTCAAAATGTAGTAGGGCCAAAAAAATGGAATTTGATGTACTGCTTCAGAGAATTCTGGAGTTCTGAAGCATTCCTGTTCCCAAGTTCTTGAGTTGTTTTGCTGAAGTAGTGATCCTTTTAATCAGATTTTCTTATGGCAATAGATAAGTCATCGTTGGGAGTAAATCTCTTCCATTATGTGTATAACATGTGTTGATTATGCTTAAATCACACTTTTAAAAATGCACTTATTATGGTCAAGATCTACCTTTCCACATGACTAGATATTAAAATAAGAGAAAAATACAGAGGAGCATAGATACTGACAATATAAAATCAGTATATACACACATATACACATACGCAACTTTTCAACATTGTAATAGTGATGTTTCTCACAATCAAATAAATTATAGGTTTATCTTTTGCTTTATTATTTTGTGGGGGTTTTTTTTTAGGTTTTGGGTTTTTTTAATTGAAGAGATGTGAAAAATAACTTAAATGTGTTTCTCTTTATTTTATCACAGAGTTCAACTGTGAAACAGTTATTTTCAACAGTACCTGATCTTTGGGAAGTAAATAAGACACCTTCCTGTATACAGACTGATGTATTTAGCCCTTAAATTGTGTAAATAAATGTGCTTAAATTACTTGAGGCTTTTCTGCACCATCTCCTTTGCAGCACTTGAAGATGAAACCCTACCTATGAGAATAAAATGTTGCTATGTGCACAGGATCAGCTATATACTAGCCCAGTTAGTGCAATTTTAAAGTGTTACAGATGATCAAGTTTCAATAAATAAAGTGATTTCCAAGGCCATACTAAATCAGTTAATAGAATTCCCATATAAAATAATATTAAAGTAAAAAAATGTGATTACCTAAACTTTCTGCAGTTTCCTGAACAAATAATATGCCATAGATTTTAACAAAACAAAATTTAGGTATCTTGTAAAAATTGTGATAATGAAGGATAATTCTGTTTGGTTGCACTTTTCAACAAAACCATATGCTAGTCAGTCAGTTCCTGTTCAGACCTGATTACTCTTGACAGGATGCTGGTTTTTGTAACATCTTCCAGTAACTGAAGATCTTGGACACTGAGACCTTAATCACTGCATCTAGTTCTGTCACTTCCCCATTATAATTACTAGATATCATTGACCTGATCAACACTGCATAGTTGGGTTCACACAGAAGCAAGAACTTAAAAACATTATTTATTTAAAAAAAAAAAAAAAAAAAAAAAAAAAAAGGCAAAGTAGATAATTTTGGATTATGGTGTTTTCAATTACCACTGGACTTTTATGCAATCATCTTAATACTGTTTACTTAAGCTGTAGCCAAGATATTTCAAATAAAGGTACTAGAGTTGTTTTTATATCATCTAAATGGTGAATTAGAAATTTCCTCCTCCATCCTAATATAAATAACTGCCCTATGCATGCATGTACACACATGCATATGCATATGCATCTAAACACACACTAAATGTGTCATGGGAGAAAAGACACACTTGGCATGTCTGAAGTAAACTAATTAGTTGCCAAGGATTTATATATTTGAGTATTATACTGCAAAGGGATCAACCCACTTAATGTAATATACCTCTCAAATATATATATAGTCCAGTTTTTAACACAGTCTCTTTCTTATCCCCTGGAGACTACCATCTTGCCACAGAAAATACATAACCCAGAAGAAATAATGGTAGTATTGATAGTACTTGGGAACAAAACCATCCAGTCTGAGTACCCAGCTATATAAATAAGCCTATGTTTTGGTCAGCACTAATATAGTATAAACTTTTAGTAAAGAGGGTCAGTCTTCTGATTTGTGTTGTGCTGTTGCTCACAAGGAAAAAATCAGACATCTATCTTCATATTTGTTGCTAACTCTCAATAACAAGCAAGTGAAAAGATCTTTCAGAAAACATTTGGCTGAAGTGTGGTCCAGCTGGTTACCTAATAAAGAAATAAGGAAACACCTGTGTGTCACAAATTGTGCAAGATGAAGGAGGCTGACTTTCATATGAAACTAAGAAGCTAAAGTAGTCACAGGTGGAGAACTCAGCAATTTCTTAGTATTTTTTGAAAATTACAATGTCTAGTACTTAAAATCTGAAATTCCTTTCAAGGCCACTTAAAAATATTTTTTAAATGTGATTTTTTGTAAAAATATCACAAAATAAGGACTAATTTGTGGTAAATTTCTGGAGGCACAGACTATAACTTCTTTATGGTACCTCTGCCATATTTCTCATTCCTGATCCACCCTGCTCAGAATAACAGCTTCAATAAAACATTAGGGAGCACATTTCTAACATTGGTAAATAGTACATGTTTTTACTTTCTTTCTAAGAAATAACAGAGCCATTTTAATGAGAATTTTTAATAAATAGATAAATAAAATAGTAGTTGGAAAATTATCTGAAGCTTGCACGCTGACCAAAAAAAAAATCATGTTGTACAACTCTTTAGTTTGGCAGAATTACAAGCAAAATAAAACCATGTGGTAATGGAAAGTATTAGGCAAGTTATAATGTCAGGAATTGCTGCCAATTCTTCTCATAACAGTAATGATAACATCAAATCAGGAAGAAACAACCTCCCAGTCCCCCTCAGCTTTGTCTTTCTTTTGAAGGGATTTCATTCACTGCACAGTAGAATTAATCCACAAGAAGTAATAATGCTAGCTGGTGGTATTGCTCCTTTGATGAATATAAAGCACTTTAAGATATAAATAGGATTTTAAAAGGACAACGACACTTGGCAGATATTTCTTGTAGCTGTACACAGGCAGAAATTTTTATTTTACCACTAAGAAAGAACATAGTGAACATTTTGAAATCTCATGGTTTATCAGTAATATATATTCTCAGATAGGAAACAGAGATGCTAACATGGATTGAACAGAAAAGCTGTTCATGTCAGTAACTATCACTGTGTAGACAGTAGTACTTCTGACTGAATTGCAGATGTCTTAAAAAATAACAAAATTGAAATAATTGATCTAAATGCTCCATTAGCAATAACACAAAACATATAAAAATAAGGGGCCTTATTAAAACTGAAAAAGCATAATCAAATCAACTGCACAATGAAGCAGTAAAATAAAAAGCAGAGAAATCAGACTTGACTCTGATTAAATAGTTGATGGTCCAGAAAATGTCAGAAATGCAAATGAGGAAAGAACTGGTCTCAACAATTCCAGCAGTTGATTATGGGATTTTTGAAAAACAGGTGAATTTGTAGCAAAAAAAAAAAAAAAATCCTACTAAACAGTATTACAAAGTTAACTTTTTTTCTAACAGATGTGGTATAATCCAATACCATGCCTGGGCTTGCACTATTAGGAGGCCAACTTGGAAAAATGGGCAGTCACAATAAAAACTGCCAGATGAAAATTATTCTATCTTTACCCACTAAAAAATGAAAAGAGATCAAGGGATTTTGGTATTCCCAGTGAAAAAATAGGGAAGAGGCTCAGTAAGGCCATGCTTGACATGGAAATTATGCTTCAAGAAAGAGTGAGAAAGAGATAGATTAAGTTATAGAGTTGCAGTCAGTTCTTCAACCCACTTCAATGCCTATGTCATTCTGTTTCTGAAACAACAGAAATCAGCAATTACAGGATATAGTTATTCAATCTGTGCTAGGTTAGAAACTGGATTAGATAGATTATCATAATGAGCCTTGAAATTGAAAATAGGTCCAATACATATCTGATCTAAGCACCTCAAACAGCATTGAACATCCAATTGGCTGTTAATGTTCAATTATATGTAAAATAGTAGTAATAATTCGGTGAAAAATTAACGATACTTACGGACACAAACAGGAGTTTGTCCAGACCACTTGTGATCCTGTAGGCAAATTCTGACAGATGTACCAACAAGTCGAAAGCCAGGATTACACTGGTAGACTACGGTATCACGATAACTGAAACCATCTCCACTAATATGACCATTTACAATTGGGTCTGGAGAACCACAGTGACCAGCTGCAATAAAAGAACAATCCATCAAAAACATGTATGTTTACAAACCTCGCCAACATTTACAAGAATGCTGATAGGAATACAGAATTTCCACTCTTTAGAGTCAAATTCTGTACACACAGAACAAGTTCCAAGGTGTGAGAACTACAGGTGATATTTCTTCTACTATTTTAGGATGAAATTATACTCAAAGAGTTTAAATTTTCACATGTGTATTTTCTGCAGATCCTCTTGCAGAAATAACAGATTTGCAGAAGAACGTCTGGAAAACGTAAATAGCAAATGCCCCAAATTAAAAAACATTCATTTTAATTGCTAGAAAACTTACAATTTTAGGATGGATAATGTTTTCCCCTTTGCCTTAGTAAGGTTTCCTTTTTCCTCAGAGCAGATCATTCTCTGGCAGACGCCAACCAGCATAGAGCAGTCTACATCTATAAAATGAAAATCTCTTGCCCTCCAAACCAGCACGGCTGCTAGCAAGCTGCCTACCAGAATCAATATTTGTTTAAACTAACTCAAACTATTACTGGAAATCGTCTTGGAGAATCTTAGCCAAAAAGGCATTATTCAAATGATTTAACAGGAGAGATTATCAAGTTTCATGCTCATTCCCATGTTTCAGTGTTATTTTATTAGAAAAAACTTAGCATTTGTTATCATACGTATCCAACAAATTACTTATTTCTCACTAGCAGGTCTTCAGACATTAATAGATAGATCCTAATATGGTAATCAACTGAAAACAAAACAAAATTCATTTTTTTAAAAAAGTGAAGAAAACATAAATTATTTCCATTGCATCTTAGTCAATCTATTGCCTTCAAGAGAAGAAACACTGAGTTATTTCAAATATGTATACGTCTCAGTTAGATATATTAGCTCCTTTACAATGCCATTTAGGCCTCAATTTTTATTCATATTTATTAGACATTTTCTCCAGTCTAATTTAAAGCATGTAACATAGAAAGCAGGTTTCTACACAGGCTTCTTGACAAAAAGAAAAATTTCTACAGCTATTTTGTTATGTTCAAATATTTCATAACATTCAACTTCTGTTTCTACAATTTAGTTGATGTTTAGTTATTAATGGATTTTAGTAATGAATCGTAAAAAGTGTTTTTACTGAGTTTACAGTTTACTCTTTCCAAATAATAATCACCTTTATGTTATCTTCAGCTGATTCTTAGCTAAACTGACCTATTTAATGTCTTTTATGTTCTTAGAAATTCATATTCATGTCAAAATTATAATAAACTCTTCTTTATATTGCTTTCCAATTTGGTCAATCCACTTGAAATGGACCTTTTCCAGATGGATGAAAGCATGGAAAGGAAGAAACATCTACCAGCACTGTTTCCTCTTTAGTTATATCAGCTGCTGTTAAACAACATAGAATACATTATTCTAGGGTAATAGCACTCTTTCACTAAGGAAGACAAGTAATGATTTTATTATCTCTAGATTCTTCATTCTGTTTGAAAACAGAGTTGCTGAGCTCTATTTCTCCCTACTGATTAAAAAGGATAAAAAAAGTTGGCGGGTTTTTTTTTGTGACATTAATTATAACTGCAATAATTTAATCTGAAATTATGCTAAGTCTTCATTTTGAGGTGTGCAGACAGGGACCTGAGGCTCATGATCACTGCTAGAATGCGGCTGTGTGTGACGTTCTGTTTCAACAGGCTGTATCCACCAATAGCAGGCCTGTTTGTGACTTAGGTTCTTTGGGATTGAACCTCCTTTCTAATAAAGTCCCTTTAATGACACTAGACAGTATATTTCATTTACACTTAGGGACTCTTTTAAAACATTAGAAGGGTAAAACACATGCCTTTCTCAGCCTCTCCTTGTCTATCACATACTCCAACCCCTTGCCCCTCAATGGGCCCTTCCCCTGGACTTGCTTCAGTTTCTAGTATAGTGGAGGACACAAAAACTACATACAGTAGTCTGTGCTGAAGAGGAAACAATAGCTATGACCCACTTACTACGTTGCTGCTCATACAGTCCAGTCTGTGATCTTCTTTACTGCAAGGCCATATTTTAACTCTTGTTCAGACTCTCCACTATGTCACCTGGGTTGCTTTCTGTAAAGCTTCTTTCCACACAGACAGTTCCAGACCATTGCTCATGAATGCCATGAAAAAGTGCAGGATCCTGTATTTGTCCATGTTGAAATTTATGAGCTTCCTGTTGGTCCATTCCTCCAAGTCCTCAAGGTCCCTCTGTCTAGCAGTACTGCAATCCAGCATATCAACTGTTCTCTCATCATTGCGTGTCATGCTCAAACTTGCTGAGACTGCACCCCACCTTGTTACCCAAGTCACTGAGAGAGGCTGGATATTACTGGCCTCACTATTAATCTTCAGGGATGATCCTCAGCTACTAGTTATACTTTGAATCATGAAATTTTTCACACAATTTGTAGTCACAGAATCACAGAACAGCAGGATTTTAAAGGGATCTCTGGAAATCACCTAGTCTAACGCCCTGCCAAAGCACATTTACCTAGAGAAGGCTGCATGGGAATGTGTCCAGGCAGGTTTTGAAAGTTTCCAGAGAAGGAGACTTCACAACCTCTCTGGGCAGCCTGTTCCAGTGCTCCATCATCCTCAAGGTAAGGAATTTTATCCTCATATTCAGATGGAATTTCTTGTGTTCCAGTTTTTGCTCATTGCTCCTTGTCCTGTTGCTAAGCACCACTGAAAAGAGACTGACCACATCTCCTTGACATCTGCCTTTTAAATATCGATAAGGATTGATAAAATCCCCTCTCAGTCTTATCTCCTCCAAGCTAAACAGACCCAGGTCTCTCAGCCTTTCCTTGTAAGAGGGGTGCTCCCTTTCCCTAACCATCTTTGTAGCCCTCTACTGGACTGACTCCAGTAGTTCTCCATCACTTTTGCACTGAGGAGCCCAGAACTGGACACAGTACTCCTGATGTGGCAGAGTAGAGTAAGAGGAGAACCTCCCTTGACCTGCTGGTCACACTTTTTTAAATGCACACCAGAATAGCATTGGCCTTCTTGGCTATAAGAGCACACTGATAGCTCACGCTTAACTTATTGTCAAGAAAGACTCCCACGTCCTTCTCCATGGAGCTGCTTTTGAGCAAGTCAACCCCTAACCTGTACTGGTGCATAGGGTTATTCCACCCCAGGTGCAGGACTCTATACTTCCTCTTGTTGAACTCATAAGATTCCCCTCTGCCCAACTCTCCAGCCTGTCCAGATCTTGGTGAATGGCAGCACAGCCTTCTGGTGTGTCAGTCACTCCTTCCAGTCTTGCATCATCAGCAAACTTGCTCAGGGTATACTTCTTCCTGATGCCTGGAAATGGACTTAGTTCCTAATACTTGCTCCCTAATTTTCTCCAGGGGCTGAGACGAAATAGCTAGCCTCTTGCCTCCTTTGAAAATCTGATTTTTAAACTTTTTTTTTTTTTTTTTCCCCAGTAATTGCATTTGTTTCCACCCTTTAAGCATGGTAGAAAGTAGCCTAACAACGCCATATGCCATGACCTCAGATTTATCACAGATACTAGTTCTGTTTATTTGCGTAGTTCCTTAATTGATACCTGTATTATCTCTCTCCATCAACTGTATTACTAGGAGTAACAAATTCATGGCCTGCTTAATCTACAGCCTGGATAAACCAGGTAATAGAGTAGAGGTATACTTCAGTTTTAATCAGAATTTCTTCTCCTGAAGTAAACAATTCTCTATGGTCCTAAATATTCAGGCACTGAATTCTGAAAATTGTCATTCTGGCATTTGGGATAACCACAGGTTTTGGGAAAGGAAACTTATGAAATAGATGCAAAATGGGGAAATAGATGCTGTATTTATACAAAACAGAACGGAATACATTTAATTTTTAATTTTTTTTTTTTTTTAATCTAAATAGTGAAGACCTCAACAGCAGTTGCTGCACTGAAGTCAAACACATGGAACCACAGGAAATTTCAAGAAGAAAGATAGCTGAAATGTGCCAACTGGCATAATGCAAAATGCAAAAAACTATGCACTCTCCTAAAGAGGGAGTTAACAAGTTGCTGCGTTTATTATGTGAGTCATTTCATTAACAGATCATTCTAGCAAGTGGATTTAATGATTTTTCTGGGATTTTTGACTAATTTAAATTAAATATTCCAACAGCTGAAGAACTGAAAGAGCATTACAATAACATATAATGTATGTAATTTTCCCATTAAGTATGATTACATTACAAGAAAATTAAGGTGGCTGCTAGCAGATTTTTTAACAAAATAAGCTTTCAAGAATTAAGGAAATCGTTCACATGATTCAAGGTTGGTTCAGTACTTTTATTCAAAAAATCTGGAAAGCAAGTTACAAGTAAGTCTATGTTATTTTAATAAGGATTTGAAGTATAAACTAATATCACAATATCATACTGCAGAGAATCAGATATTTTTACAGAATCACAGTCAGCAGTAGCACTTTTTCGCAGTGATAACTGTAGAGAATTATACATATTATAGAATTACATAAGATATGGATTCTTTTGGGAAAAGTATTCCAAAAATTCATTGTAATGGGTCTGGCTGAGCTGGTTTTCCACATAGCAGCATAGAAGCACATAGCTTCTACTATTATCAAACTGCCTTTTTGGCGCCCAGAGTGGGGCTCAAACACACGACCCTGGGATTCAGAGTCTCATGCTCTACTGACTGAGAGAGACCTAGCGGGATCGTGCCTGTGAATAGCCACTGCAGCGTAGCCTGGGCAACACAGAGAGATGTGGGCTTTAATTTAACCTTGGCTGAGTGCCAGGTGCTCTCCAAGCCACCCTATCACCTCCCCTTTTCTTTCCCTCTCCCTCCACAGCAGAGCAAAAAGAAAGGGGAGGAAAATAAGATGAGAAACAAAAAGCAGTTTAATAATAATAGAAGCAAAAGCCAAGCAAATCTGTGCACGGAAGCAAAGGAAAACAAAGTTTTATTCTGTGCTTCCCATCAGTAGGTGATGTTTGGCCACTCCCTGGGAAGCAGGGCTCCAAGACGTGTAGCGGTTGTTCTGGAGGACAACGGAACTGTCGTCCCCCCACTCCTTCTCCCTAGCTTTATAGCTGAGCTGATGTCATATGGTATGGAATATCCCTTTGGTCAGTTTGGGTCAGCTGTCCTGGTTGAGTCCCCTCCCAAGATCTTGCCCAATCCATCCCACTGAGGGGGTGAATGTTGGGAAGAGCCTTGGTGCTGTGCGAGCACTGCTCAGCAGTAGTCACAACACGGGTGTGTTATCAACACCCTTCTAGCTCCCAGCACAAAAACAGTGCTGCTATGTGGAAAACCAGCTCAGCCAGACCCACTACATTCATTAAAATGGAATGGAGTAGATTATGTTTAAGCTTAGATTTTAAATTATATCCATAACTTGTTTATGTGTAGTTTTGCACCTGAAAGTTATAAAATGTCATGAAAAATATCTGTTCAGGATAAGATTTTAGTCCATGATTAAATGTCACTAATACTAGGAATGGATCTAAGTAAACTCTTAAAAGCTTTCAGTTTGATCTATGCCCTACACATATATATGGTCACTCGCATACACAAAGCATGCACACAAACACACATGTTTTGTGACTTATAGGTGAAATTATTCTTGAAAGGAAAAAAAGGGGAAGGGATATGAAATATCAGCAGTGTGAGTCATTGAGTGAAATTGAAAAAAATCTGGCCTAACAATTTATATTTATCCTTGTATAACTGTGAAAAAAATACATACTGACTACCTGAAGACTCAGGTCTTAGATTTTACCCTGGACTTATTAACTACAGTCATTGGTTTTAGATTTCTTTTGAGACAAATAATAAGTATTTGGCAAACTCTTTCTTGAGATACAGACATTAGCGTACTCAGATGGCCTGGAATCATAAATTAACTCTACATAGATCAGTGGTTAACATAAGTGATGTCTCTTTTCATCTATAGCTGTCCTGAATTACATTCATGCAGGTACAGTGTAGGTAAAAAAACATCTCTGACTCATTATCATTCCTTTGAAATGGAAAGGCTCATTCAGAACTCCCAGGGTGTTTGTATCCTGATTCACAAGCTTCAGGTAAGTCCTAAAGGCACCTCTGAAATAAATTTGGTGCATGATGTCCTTGAAATTTAGGAATACACAACTGGTGGCAATCACACTATCTAGCTTTAAAATTTAAGAATTTACCTTTCCTGAATTGCTCTCTGGAGGAGCCTACATAGTTCCATTGACCTTGCTGGGAATTTAGGATCTTAGATTGTACTTTAATGGCATCTAAATTAGATGTCTAAAGTAAATGGTGTGAATATCTCTTGTGTGAGAGAGTGTAGAGAGGCAGGAAGAAGATTAGTAACAGAAATACAACCTTCTGCAGCATGAGATAACTCAAATTTACGCTTTCACACTCAGAGCTATGCAATATTTTTGGCACTATAGAGCTTGTACGATTTTGAAAAAAACAAAGATTAAACAGTGATTAACAACCTTTCAGCTCTAAGTGTGATCTTTTTCATGTAGTGAGGTAGATCTGTGCATTTAATGGTTCTAAGTATAGGGCTGCATTCAATAATGCAATTGATTAAATAGAAATCAAAGACCATCAATTTTTTCAGAAAAAGAATTGGGAAGTATTATAAGATAAGCATTGCTCTTACTGCAGTAACAGATCCTGCAAGAGGTCCTGTGTTCAGTACAAGTGGGAACAGATCTGTAGAACTAATTTAATATGCAGATACTCAGGTGGAAAAAAAAAAAAATCAGTTATGACCAAGCGGATAAGGTAATAGTAATGGATACCAATTACAATGTGATTAGTGAAAAACTAAGGCAGAAAAAATCCAACAGCAAATCACTCCTGGAGAATAAAAGGATGAATTCATATAAATGAAATCCAAGCTGCATATAGAGACAATCTTTCCTAACTATGAGATCTGATAAACTTATTAACTGTTTACAAAGAGTCAAAATCTTCACTCTGTGTCGTTTTCAAACTGACTTTGAGAATACACCAGCATTGTTCACTACATAAGTCCTGTACTTATCAGTTACTCAACATGTCTACACTATTTGAATCTAAAAATCTAAGTCTACGGCTACAATAGACAGTTAATCTTCTGGTGTGTTCAGTGGTAAAATATATTTCTCAGTAGTCAGAATAGAAGAAAAAACCCTTTTCCAGTCTTCCATAGGCAAGAGTTATTTATACTGCAAACAGAATCCATTGAATTTTATATATTATTTAGTTTGCATCTGTTGGCAGCCAAATTACCCTGTGTGTATAGTCTTTCAAAAAGAAAAGCAGCATGTAAGTACTAAATACCTTTATTATTGATTAGATGACGAAGTTGTATTTCAGGTTAATTAAAAGGAATTAATGCTAACACATATCTTTATGCTTGAAATTATTAAATGCAAGTATCAAGCACTATACTGGCTACGAATGATATAACACACTGCAAAAACCTGAGGTGAAATAGCTCTTTTTTTAACAATATAGCTCGCATGTTTGTAACAGAAGAAAGGGCTGAGGTAAATACACCTACACATGCAAATTTGGGGCTGTTGGATCTTCACAGTTCAGTTCCAGCATCTTTTAAATGTCAATCAGCCTCAGTTCAGGGATAACCTGACACAACAAGGAAGCTGATGTATCTTCACATACAAACTTCCTATATATTTCCACTGTGGAACTAATAAACTTATGTATGTGACAAAGTAGTCCTGAAGCAAACCAGTACCTCAGTGGAATTTTTTTTCCTACTTTTACTCCTTTACTTTTCCCTTTCTTTTACTCCTTGCTTTAAATATCAAAAGAAGTAGTTATTAAGGTATATTCCACTAATGCCATTATTTCTTACATCAGAATGACATCACTCTTAATACAGTATATTTTAAATTGAAAAATAAAGTGTATGGGATTGAAAATATATCAAGCCAGAGAAGTTTTTTTTCTTTCGCAAAATTTGCCAGAAACAACTACATTTTGCTGGGAACTTCCTAATAACAAAGTGCCATTAGAAGCTAGGCTAGCTCTACAAAACAATGGTCACTGCTTCTGGCTACTCCGTATCTCCGTATAAGAGATTACATACTGTAAACTTACTTTCACAAAGTTGTGCTACAAACATTAATGTTGCAAAATGAAGTAATCAGTCAGGAATACATGATGAGAAGTTTTAAAATCTTAATTCAGATCTGATTTCTTTTTTTCCTGAAAAGGTTCTGTCTTCATTTTCCTTGCTGCTACAGCCTAGTATCTCAGTTGAAAGAAGAACAGGCAATCAACATGGCAAGTAAGACACAAAGGCTGAGATTTTTATCCCTGTCTCTGAGAGAAGACTCCCACATTTCTGTATTTCACCTATACCCCATGAAATTGTGTGTTCTGTACTGATGAAGAATAGAGTTAATATGCTGCTGATAACTCCACATTCTTTTTCATCAAGGTTAGATTATTATGCTTTTGTCTGTCAGTGCGTTAATGTCCTGTGGCTTTTAACCTGTTCCAAAATATTTTCTTTAAAAGAAATTTCAGGCGTTAAATATCTCCTGAAATGCAGGATGTTGTCATTAGTACTGTTAAAAATCATGTTTATCAAATCATACTTGCTATTCTTTTTTTCTTAATAACCTGCTAAGACAAAATTTATGATACTTGAAAATTGTCTCTTTTGAAGACATGATTGAGATGCTGTGTCGTTCCATTCCACCTGGTTATTGTGATGCAGGTGTTCTTATTTTCTTTTAATAGAATATTTTACCAGGGGAATGTTGCTGTGTTTTAAAATGCGGCTCTGATTTTCTGTTTTCCTCATGGGAACTGTTGCCATTTCTTTCAGTTTTGCAACTTGATGAGAGCATGAACTCAAAGTTCAATAACTACAAATACCTTTTATGATGGTACTATGAGGTATCTTTGCTTAGAAATTTAAGGCAAAAGAGCATAGATTACCTACTTATCACTTATATCTATAAGGTAATGAGCATCAGCAATCTAATATGCCAAAGATCATAAGTATGTCTGTCTGAACACAGAAGGACAATGGCACTATTCACACTGAGAAAGTTAAGAATGGGTTCAGGTGTCTAAGAATGCTGAGCAAGCTTTCATTATCAGTTCTTTAGGTATACGTAAAACTTTTTGCTTGCAGATCCACATTGACACTGTCTTATAGCAAATGTAGATGCCAGGTTTATTTTGACTTGATTCATGAAAATGACAACATCAGAGATTATTCAGACAGCATTAGAGTTTGAAGAAGTAATGCTTAGAAAAAGGTTTTTTTCAGTTTTGATTTGAATTCAATTCTTCAGATAGGACAAAAGTATGTTGTTCTTCATGACCTACTGCAAAACATACCAATCCACATTCTTTTAATAGAGTGTTTTGAAGACAAAACCTCAGAGGAAGATAATTGGTGTTTTATTTTTCACATGCAAAATTGTCATATTAATATACTTTTTAAAAACTTAATGTTTCTACAGAGTAGGAAGACAGGGGATTTTATAATTTAGAAATCAGCATAATTTATTTAAAAGCTTTAAGTCAAAAGTTACTGTCAGACATGCATCTAATTAGTCAAACATTTCTCTAGCCTACCTGCAAATTTTACAAGAAGTGAGCTCTGCATAGAGAATAGACAATTCATGTAACAGCTACTACCATTTCCTTTACTGTTTCATTGCTGAAAAAAACAGGAATAGCGTTTATTCTGGATAATTATTAGCTTCTTCAGTTGTTTTTGGTGTTTCTTAAAATCAGTTCATTATTTCCTCTGTAAAAGCATCAAATTCTTGCATATGATAAGTGGTCTTACTGTTTTGTTTAAAATTTAGCAAAACGATGTGGCTCAGCAGTAGAGAAGAAACCTGCTTTTCATAGAATCATAGAATCATAGAATGTTAGAGGTTGGAAGGGATCTCTGGAGATCATTGAGTCCAACCTCCCTGCCAAACAGGACCATAGAATCTAGGGCAGGTTACACAGGAACTCATCCAGATAGGTCTTGGAAGTCTCCAGAGAAGGAGACTCCACAACCTCTCTGGGGAGCCCTTTCCAGTGCTCTGCAACCCTCATAGTAAAGAAGTTTCTCCTCATGTTGAGGTGGAACTTCCTGTGCTCTAGCTTGCATCCATTGCCCCTTGTCTTAACTTTTTAAGTGAGGTTGAACTCTGGAAAAGAAAGAAGAGATTCCTCCTTTCCTGAGAGCAACTGAGTTCATTCAGCTGTGAGGCAAGAATAAAATTTGCACAATGAGAGTAGCCAAAGCAAGTAAAAGATTCCGGAAATATACTATCCACAACCAATAATACACCCAGTGCTAAGCCTCAACGGTGACTGAAAAAGAAAACAGATTTCTTATGTCTGTATTAGGAGTGCAAACCAATATAAATGGACCTGAAGAATGAAAGACTGGGGTGAGAACTTAAGGTCCAAACTATATACATCTTGAGGTTCGGAAGGGTGTTGGTTTTGCTTTACTTTAGACTGTCTCTTGTCTACTCCCTTTGGCTTACTTGTTGCTTTTATATTTTGTTCATTTAAAAATATTGTTGCTTGATAAGAGCTGAATTCTGATACTTAATACTGTGTTTACTTAAAATAAAACAAAACAAAAAACAGAATTTTGGGGTTTTTTACCTAGGCATTGGGTTTCAGTACCACTCCAGAGACCATTTGCCAAGCATTCTCTCACGTGAGAACCAACTAATGTGTATCCTGTGTTACAGGTGAATATTGCAGTAGCTCCATACACTGTTAAGGTTCCAATCTTATTTCCATTCGGTGGAGATGGAAGACCACCACAGGAGATAACTAGGAAAAAACCCAAACAACAGAACAAACTGAAATATGAAAATACTTTTCATAATGTCTTACACTGGAAGACAATATACTACCTCACATTTTCTTAAAAAGTAAATAGGAATAAATATAAGAGTTGTATTTCACAGTAAGGTCTTAAAATTATGCTTGATTTTGGCAACACATGTTCTAAATCTAAAAATTCATTGAGATCATTACATCTTGACAGCAGCTTAAACACAATCTCTATTTCCAGTTCTGAAACAATTACATGAATGTCCAGGAAGGTTGCAGTTATATTCCATGTGTATATACTCCTGGCTACTCCTCAAATATACTTTCCTTGGCCATTTTAAGTGTTATGTCTGTTTAAAGATGTAGTCCCCTTTTAACATGTAGTACTCTGAATTGCTGTGAACCTTTTTTCTTATTCTCCACTACTATTCATAATCATATAAAATATGTGGTAGTCTACTTGCTAAAATATAAATCTTTCTCTTAAGGTTATACTTGACCCACTATCATAGAAATCTTCTGTAGCATCAGCTGCAACCCACAGCTATTACATATATCACATGAAAAATTTCCTTTTAAGAATGTATCAAACTAATTAAAGTCTTCTGTCATCTCTTTTGATTCTAGAAAAAATATATCATTAATATTGTTATTTAAGATGCAGACTAATGCCTTCAAGAGCCTCCATTGTATTTAATTATAAGTCATCATAAATCATAGCTTTATTTTCAAAAGCATGCTAATCACAACTAAACTTCAGATTTAAAACTTCTAGGTCACATTCTTCTATATTTTAAAAGGTTCACAGTAGAAAACAACATGGAATTGAGTAGAAGTTGGATAAAATCAAGTACATGCCACTGTGCAGTTAACTCAGCCATAATCAGAATACATATGATCAAAGTTTCTTACGCACATAAGGTTTCCAGAGGTGGGGAAGACTCCTTTTGAATAGAATTAAGTAATTTTGTGGAGTAGCCTAATACTGTAGCTTAGAATGCTGAATATTAATTACACTTAATTACACTTAATTAATTACACTTATGCATATGTTATATCAACCATTTATATAACCTATCCTTAGCATGTGAATGACACACAGGAAGTAAGACTTGAGCTCCTCAAAATACTCTGCAGTGGATTTCTGGATCATAATGATCTATATCCAATGGAAATATTACTGAACATCCCTTGAGGGATGAATCTTACCATAATTAAATTCTAATCTGTCCTCTATCAGAGGCCAAAATAATGTACCTGTGTTATAAATAAAATAATGTGTACTCAGTCAGCAACTTCCAGGGTTTTTGTATCTACCTAATACTTTGCTTTTGATTAACTGCATCCCATATGGGTTACCCCATTTTCTACTCACTTAAAAATTCTGTAATTGTAGAGGTTGTTCAAGAACTAGCTTTTCAAAGCAGCTGAACAGTAGCTGCATATTAGGCAGCAAATACAAACCAAGGTTTTTAGTATGTGTGCACAAAAGGAAATGGGCACAATTGCAGTTAATAAAATAAAAAAGTCATTATTTTAAATTTAAAAAGAAAAATGATACAACTGCTACTGGTTTACAAGAGCTATTGCAGAGTCACCTTATTTTTCCACTGAATATTTTCAAAGGAAAGTTTCCCAAAGGAACACTAATGGAATAAGAGCTAACACTAATAGATAAGATCAAATATACTGCTTTTATGTATGTAGTGTTTTGATTGCTGTAACAGGAAGTTCTCTCAGACTTATTCTAAAAAACATCTTAAATAATCCTTTTCTAGAAAATAAACATTGGTTTACATTGTTTTTTAGATAAATGATGTACATCCTCCTTTGTTCTGTGTTCTTTTCCTATACTAGCATCATTCTCTAATACTGTATCTGTAAATTCCATGCCTTAGGTTTATAGCCACACACCTTCCAATATTGGCGAGAGATTGTGTCAATTTATACTTGAATCACTTGGGAATGATTCATTGTCATCTGAGATGTCTTTGGGTCCTCTGTCTAGCCCCTAGTTGCTGTTGAAGAAGGTTGAGAATCTCTCCCAAGTTCTCTTCAGTATCTATCAGCTTAGATACTTTAATTTGTCTCATATGACAATAGGAGCTTGTACTTAGGCAAGTTTTGTCTTCTGTTTGTCACAGTATGTACATCATGCTGAAAGTTTTGCTCAACCATTTATTTGGAATATGAAAAGCTATCTGATGTTTATGTTCATTCTGCTATAACTATCGTAGAATCATATGAAATATGTTTGGTACCATTTATCATAAGGTATTATTGACATGTCTGCAGACTTAACAGTTTGACAGAGCAGAACAATTCTTTTCTCATCTCTTAAAAAATATCAGAATATAATTTATTGCAGTAAAATTTAGTAAGTTGTTCACCTAATCTGTAGAATTCTTTCCTACAGTGCTGCAAAAAAAAAATCTCCTCTTGATTCAGCTCATTTCAGAATAGTCATTATCAAATGTCTTCTAATATTAAAAACTTCACCAAAAGAAAAAAAAAAGGTAAATCACTCTCTAAAAAGAAAATAAAGCATCACTTTCAGGATGAAATACTAAATTTGAATATCTCACTTGAAATGACATACTACTAAAAACTGAATGCCTGAACTTTATTTCCAGGTCTGCTTACTACACTAGGCCTACCAGTTGACCATTTTCCCTCAGATGTTTGGATTTTCTCTGCTGCCTTGGCATTGAAAGAGAGCACCTGTAAATACTACCATAATGTAGGAAAAAAAGTTAGGGACATTTCTTAAGACTCTGATACTGTAAACCTTGAAAATTTTATGACCCCACTGGGAATGTCAAGGTTCTCTAAATCCTTAAACACCTAAAGTCAGGGCTAATGTAATTTATGATACTTCCATATGAAGACATTATAAAAGCTCATATGTATGTCTCTAACAGTATAGTTTTCCTGCTCCAACCCAAGAGGCCAAAGCAATATCATCTTCTAATCTAATTCTAATCTGGAATCTTCTAAACTGATATTATCTCATAGTATTCTCTAAATATTCATGCACTATCTTATTGAATAAATCCATAGGTAGTCATAGGTCATCATTCAGACTGATCTTCTAATGCTACTTGATTGATTCTTGCATTAAATATATAGTACTTCAGACATAAGGAATGTATACATCAGCATATTTAATGAAAATTTCATATATAGGAGATTGATAGAAAAATATCTTTTTAAAAAAAAAACCCTTTATTTACAAAATAAAATATATGTATTAAAAAGCATAGGATAATCTGTAAACAAGCATATTCCTTACCCTTACAACTTGGCCTTTCATTGCCTACACTCCATGTTCCATTAGTCCTGCACTGTATGAGTCTGCGACCCAATAAATAATAACCAGGACTGCAGCTGAGCATGACTTGAGCTCCATACTCATTCAGTGATCCAGATATCAGTCTCCAGACAACGTGTTCTGAGAGTAGAGTCTCTATGCTGGGACAAGTTACAGCTGTGAAGGAAGGACACTGAAAAATTAGCATTCTACCCCTAAGTTTTTTAACAGGTATATGTCTTGATTTACTGGCAGAAGTTTTGTAATGTAAAATTGAGCATAACATAAGCATTTTTGAAAAGTAGGTTCCAAAAAAATAATGAACTTCATACAGTGATACAAATTGAGTGGGAGTTTGTAGCACATTTTCATGTAGTGAGATGCAGTGGAACTATGACATACAGTTGTGGTCTCTAATGTGGTTTATTTAAAAATTTCAGAGGGAAAGCACATCACAGGCTACAGTGAATGTAAAAGGGAATGTAAATAATGTTATGTAACAAGGCTCAAGTGGTGTGTTATTTTTCTACCCATGTGGTGGTTTGCTCTAGAAAAGCTCTAATGGGTTCTTAAAACAGGTTGCCATAAAAGCTGTTAACACACATTCCAATGCTAATTACTATAAAATAGTATACTGTGGATATTCAGAAAATAAATTATGTTCTAGTTTTAAATACTTCACAACAAAAAGCAAAGATAACATTTAGAGAGACTTTTTTTCCAGTTCTTTTGCTTTTAGTATTTCAGATTTCATAAGAGAATGTAAGAACTTTGTCAGAGTACACAGGGATGAAACAAGGAAGACTAATGTCCACTTGGAATTAAATCTGGTAAGGGAAGTCAAGGACAACAAGAAGGGCTTCTTCAAGTACAGCAGTAGCAAAAGGAAGACTAGGGAAAACATGGGTCCACTGCTGAATGAGGTGGGTACCCCAGTCACAGACTGAGAGCAGTCCTGAGGACAAAGTCTTGAGGGTGCTGATTGATGAACAGCTCAACACGAGGCAAGAGAGAGTGAAGCCCAGAAAACCAACTGTATCCTGGTCTGCATCAAAAGAAGTGAGGCAAGCAAGTTGAAGGAGGTGATTCTCCCCCTCTACTCTTCTCTGGTGAGACCTCAGCAGGAGTACTGCATCCAGCTCTGGGTCCTCCAGTACAAGAGGAACATAGACCTGCTGGAGCAGGTCCACAGGAGAGCAATAAAGATGATCTGAGGGCTGGAACATCTCTAATATGAGGACAGGCTGAGAGAGTCGGGGTTGATCAACCTGGAGAAGACTCAGGGGACACCTTATTGAGGCTTTCCAGTAGCTGAAGGGGGCCTACAAGAAAGCTGGGGAGGGACTTTTCATGATGTCTTACGGTGATAGGATGAGGGGTAATTGCTTTAAACTGGAAGAGGGTAGATTTAGATGAGGAATTAGGAAGAAGTTTTTCACTCTGAGGGTGGTGAGTCGGTGGAACATGTTACCCAAGGAAGTTGTATATTCCCTAACATTGGATGTGTTCAAGACTAGGTTGGATGGGGCTTTGAGCAACCTGGTCTAGTAGAAGGTGCTCCTGCCTATGGTAGCAGGGTTGGAACTAAATGATCTTTAAGGCCCCTTCCAAACTGAACCATTATAAGATTCTATGATCCTTCATTGGATGAGGTGGAAACCATAGTGACCAGGGATAAGGAAAAGGTTGATGTACTGAATGCCTTCTTTGCTTCAGTTTTTAACAGTAAGACCAGTTATTCTTTGAGTGTCCAGCACCTTGCACTGGATGACAAGGATGAGGAGCAGAATAAAGTCCCCATAATCCAAGAGGAAATGGTCAGTGACCTACTACACCACTTAGACACACACAAGACCGGATAGGATCCACCAAAGGGTACTGAGGGAGCTGGTGGAAGTGCTCACCAAGCCACTGTCTATCATTTATCAGCAGTTCTGGCTAAAGAGGGAGGTCTCCGCTGACTGAAGTTTAGCAAATGTGATGCCCATCTATAAGAAGGGGTAGAAGGAGGATCCATGGAACTACAGGTGTGTCAGTCTGACTTTGGTGCCAGGGAAGGTTATGTGGTAGATCATCATAAGTGCCATCAGGTGGCATGTACAGGACAAGCAGGTCATCAGGCCCTGTTGGCATGGGTTTATGAAGGGCAGGTCCTGCTTGACTAATCTGATCTCCTATGACAAGGAGACCCACTTAGTAGAGGAGGGAAGGGCTGTGGATATTGTCAACCTGGACTTTAGCAAAGGTTTTGACACAGTTTCGCACAGCATTCTCTTGGAGAAACTGACTGCTCATGGACTGGATAGGTATATGCTTTGCTGGACAGAAAACTGGCTGTATGACAGGGACCAAAGAGTGGTGGTGAATGGAGTTAAATCCATTTGGTGGCCAGTCACAAGTGGTGTTCCCCAGGGCTTAGTACTGGGGCCTTGTGGTATTTGGATAATGAGGTGGGGTCCTCTGTACTTGAAGAGGCCTTGCTCTCTCCAGTGCAACCCAGGGGAGTGGAGACTCACCCGGCTATCACAGGATACAGAGAGAAGAAGGAGGCCTTGCTGAGGCAGGACAGTCCTACTTCTGGTCAGCAAGGACAACAAGACAACAGGAACCTGTGTAGTTCTTTGTTTCTGAGAAAAGGCTATAAAATCTGACAGCTGTCCTTTGCCTCATTACCTGTGAAATGCATATTCCAGTTGACACTTCTGCATATGCTAATGAAGATTACAGAGACTATAGCACTTTTCTCTCCACCCAAATCATACTACATGTTACCTGAGGAGGGTAGGGGGGAACCTTGCAGTTTTGGGGATAAAAAGACAGATAAAATGATGGTTAATTGGGAGAGAAGAACCTTGACATCTGACAGACCGGTCGACAGGCTGCATTCTCTTCCTCCACCCCAGGCAGGGATGCCTCTCTGGGTAAGCACTGAACCTTTCACCCTCCGGTGAATGTTAACCCCAGGTTGTTGTATTATTATTACTATTTCTGATAGTAATATTCATCTTAATTATTAGCACTATTGTAGTTAGTGAATTTATCAACTGCCATCTTGAACCTGTTCTGTCACTCTCCATAAAATAACTAATTTTGAATATTTGTGGATATGACTCAGTGAAAGTCCTGTGTGGGGGACTCTGATATAAACAGATCAGTGAAATTCCTGGGACAAATATCAATATTACATTCCCTTAATGTGAGAGGTCTGTTCATTTTTGTATCTTTATGAATGATCTGGATGAGGGAATGAAGGGCACCCTCAGTAAGTTTGCAGATGATATCAAGTTGAGCAGGTGTGTTGATCTGCTTGAAGGCAGGGAGGTTCTACAGAGGACTCTGGACAGGCAGGATTGATGGGCCAAGGCAAATTGTATGAGGTTTAACAAGGCCAAGTGCCAGATTCTACACTTGGCTCACAACAACCCCATGCAACACTACCAGCTTGAGGAAGAGTGTCTGGGAAGCTGCCTGGTGGAAAAGGACCTGAAGGTGTTGGTTGACATCTGGCTGAACATGAACCAGTAGTCTGCGCAGGTGGCTAAGAAGGCCAACAGCATCCTGGTTTGTATCAGAAATAGTGTGACCAGCAGGAGTAGGGAAGTGAGGGTCCCTCTGTACTCAGTACCGGTGAGGCTGCACCTGGAATACTGTGTCCAGTTTTGGGCCTCTCACTTCAAGAAGGACATTGAGGTGCTGGAGCATGTCCAAAGATAGGCAATGAAGCTGGTGAAAGGTCTAGAGCAAAAGTCTTATAAGAAGCAGCTGAGGGACCTGGGGTTGTTTAGTCTGAAGAAAAGGAGGCTGAGGGGAGACCTTATCGCTCTCTATAATTACCTGAAAGGAGATTGTAGTGAGGTGGCTGTTGATCTCTTCTCCAATGTAACAAGCAATAAAATAAGAGGAAATGGCCTCAGGTTGTGCCAGGGAAGGTTTAGATTGTATATTAGGAAAAAATTCTTCACAGAACAGGTTGTAAACCACTGGAACAGGCTGTCCAGGGAAGTGGTGGAGTCACCATCCCTGGAGGTACTTAAAAGACATATAAGTGTGGTGTTGAGGGACATGGTTTAGTGGTGACCTGGTAGCACTGGGTTAATGGTTGGACCTGATGATCTGAAAGATCTCTTCCAATCAGAATGATTCTATGATGAACTGGTGGTGAATCTTTGCCTCTTTATATTCTCAAATTCCTTTTCACCTTTATAATACAACGGATGTTTTGTTTCAGAACTACATACGATTCATAGTTCTATAACTAGACACTGCACAAAAAACCTAAAAATTATAAAACAAGCTTCTAAAAGCTCTACTTATTTTCCAATTAATGTTTAGATAAAAATCAATGTCTGAACCATCACTATTATAGCTCAGCATACCATGGCTTCCAAAAATACCTACAGTGAAAAGGTAACATTAGTGTTCTTTAAAATGTTTTATATTACTGAAAATAGCATAAACCAATGAAGAATCCAATTTATATCTTTGAATGAGTATATTAAAGCAGTAATGGAAAAAAGCAATAGTTATGCAGCTACACTTACCATCTCAGGCAATTAAAATGTTAGAAAAATTAATTAACCACAAACTCAGTTTCCTAGGTTATACATCCACTTACTCCTATGAAAGCAAGTAAGAATAGAGGCTAACAGGTTATTCTATTTCAGCAGTATTTTTGTTAATGAGCATGTACTAGTCCAGATGCCAGCAAAACCACACATGGAGTGTAACCTATATGGGTACATTTTATACGTACTTATAGGGAAATATATTATAATATTGACTATATTATAATATTGTATACATTCATCATCTTGGTTTACAAATTATGGTACTTATCTTTAAAGAAATGGTAAGATATCTTGGCATAATCAGAAAAAAAAATGGCACCGTGATCTTGCAAAAAGTGAACACATTCAGTCTTCTAATAGTGTAAAGAGAAATATGGAAGTAAATCGTAACATTTGCTGTCAGTATTTTTTCACCCTGTGGCACAATATTTTAAATTGGTTCCCTGGACCTGGTCAAAAACACTGATAGTGCACAGAACTGAAAGTTCTGCTTTGCAGTAAGCAGAACCTGCTTCAATGCTCTTTTCTGCATATTTCTTAAAGCAATTCTGATTTCAAGTAGTCAAGTATCTGTACATCTTCTTACTACATCTCTAGCAAAACTCCAAAACTGGCCATAAATCATAATTATAATATTCTTAAGTATTTATGTTAGACATTTTCTAGCATGTAAAAATGCCTGTGTTAAAAAAACCACGTTTCTTACTGGCCCAGAGAACATTTCTTTTTGTGTTGCTTTGTCACGAAAAAAAGTGATGCTTGACTTGTAAAAGAATTATGTGCTGAAGTTCACCTTAGTTCTTCTAAAAGTATCATACATACTTAAACTTTCCTTAGGGCAAACACTGGGTGTGTGTCCCATCTCAAAGTAGCAGAAGTTTCTAGTACTGCAATGCACTGTTTGTCAAAGCAAACTCATTACTGATATTTCTTTTCATGGAACATTAATTTTGGAACAAGGAAATACAAACTCTCTAACAGCATAAAGTATACATACTAAACAGAGAAAGAAGTACTCTTCTGCTTCAGAAGTATCTTAGTATGGTCTCCATTGACTCATATCTCACACCGTTTTTTCCAGTAGTTTCCTCTTACCACATAATGCACTGTCTATTAATGATATACTGAGACACAACCAATTCTTTGTAGTTCTTTCAAACCTTTCTTCTAAAACAACTGTTTCTCTATATTATGCAGAGAAAAATAAACATTCACATTCAAGCTATGAACAGACTTCAATGGCATTGACTAAGAAGTTCAATTGCTGTGGAGAGAGAATGACAGGTTTAGATCAAGATTTCTATTTAATGAAGAAAGTCAGTGTCAAGTGTCCACAGAATCAAAAACTCTAAGAAAATATGTTTAGTGATGCCCAAAAAGATAGCTATTCTTATTTGTCATCTTCAACATATGAAATGTAGATAGTGCAAGTCATAAGAACGTTCAGGAAAAAAATGTATGCCACTTCTGTTCTCATTTCCATCAATTTTGAAATTCTGTACCCAAACCAAAAACCCCTGTACAAGGTGAAAAAGGAAAATCACTTCTAGAACACTGAAAAATCCAGATTTCCAAATCAGAGAAATCTCACAGTAGAAGGAGGAAGATACACAGGAAAACAAGCACATAGCAAAAAATATAATTTAAAAAAAAATGAAAAAAATGAAAAAAATGTAAAACCAAAAAAAGTCTGAGATAAATGGATTGACCTTATATATTCACGTGCAGCTCTAGATTTAACTTACAGAGCAACACATCTAAATTTTGCACTGACAACTAAATCCTTTTCTGTTTCCATCTTCCAGTTTTGGCTTATTTCTCTGCACTTTATGACATACATTCTGAAGAAAGTAAGTCCCTAAATAATAAGGATAATTTTTACTAATTTTTCACAAACAAAATGTAATAATCATGGTATAATGATGCGATTTTATATAATAATAACAAAATATTGTATCATCCAAAGGAGAGGAAGGAAATTTCATTTGTGTTTCTTTTGCTTTTTTAACTTGTCACTGCAAGAATCAGCATCTTCATTTCCGTAGTAGCAGGCAAAATTCAAATCATATCTAATGTAATGGAATAGAAATTCCCAAAAGATTGTTCCCCTTTTTTTTTTTAATCTTAGAAAGATGGAAACTTACTATTTTTCACAAGAGTACTTTACAGGTGTGTAAAAATTCTGATGATAGCTCTTTCTCAGCTAACTGTATTTGCAACTTAAACCCTTAAGTTTGTAATCATGCCTATATACCTGCCTATATGCAGGTCCTTTCCTTTCTTTTTAGGCATTATCTAAATGATATTAGTTGGGGTAAAAGGTATTAGAGGCAGTTTATGTGGTATACAGTGAAGAAAGAATCACGCAAGCACCAGTGCTCATCATCATTCATATTTCTTGGATATATCTATATCTTTTGGATGGGATGTTTTTTGGAACTCTGTATCTCACTCACTTCTCTGACCAACAGTAACATACTAATTAACAGGTTTCAGTAGAAAGTTTTTGTATACTTTACACAGTGTCCTCTATTCATATGTAAAGCTACTACTATGTGACCTATTGGTCTAATTTAAGGTATTGCCTGATAAAGACTTTCAAATAGCAATGCAGATAGACATTTCCAGTTCTCTTCATCTCATGGCAGAGAAGTTTATGTAGACAAACTGAAGCAACTTACTTATTTGTTATTCAGTTAAGCTTTCTTGGTAACTATCTGTTGACTGGTATTTCAAGTAATTAAATTCTATAGTCCAATGTCCATGATCCATCTGTGTCTTGCTGTATGACCAGCGTGTTTCTTATGATTCAAATCTGACGTAAATACTTTTAATTAAAACAAAGGAGTTTCAAACATCTGCCTTAGGCATTATATTATCAGAGATACTTTGCAAAACAAACTGGACTGATTTCAACCTTCATTTTAATAGCCCTGGGGATAAAATGAACTAATTTGTTTACCATTTACCTTTCTCTGCTGTGTTTGCTGCTCATCATCTGAGATGTTTTTTGTCTCTGGAGACTAAATACATTTATCCTTACAGCAGCAATACTATAAAACCAGTGTGTTATGCAGATTTTCTAAGTTTTTCTGCACTGTGAAAGTAAGAAATCTTGCGTAAAGCATGTCTGTCTCTGAATAGCAATTAATTTTTTAAATAATGGCTTTAATATTATGTAGATGACTAGCATTTAAATTTAGCACTTCTGGTTTTAGAAGTAATGAGATTCTTTTTCAAGCTGAGTAAATTTTTAGGAAAAGAAAAAAAGAAGAGAAAAAAGTGTTTTATATATTTTGTTAGGCTATGATAAATATTAAACAAAAATTTTTAATGTTGAAAAATGTGTTAACTGTTAATGATCAAGCTTGTTTTTCCAGGGTACTCATTATCTGGTTAAGTTTTATCATTTCACTAATACAAGTTTGTTGTTTTGTTTTTTTCACTGTGGATATAGTGTTATTAATTCAGAATTTTTAATCCCCAATTAGTTTAACTGGCCTCATCCCTCTAAAAATATCTGCTGATAATTCTGCTGATTAATCATTCTGTTCTTTGTATCGTGTCAATGTTTTCTGAGAGAATGGAGTCCAGTTCAGTATACTGGAGCACTACCTTCCCTATGCATATGGCTCTAAATTCAGAACATGTCTGTGTGATCACAGCTGGTTTTGAAAAAACTTTCTTACGTGCTCTGTGGGACCGCTATGTTTAGTGTAGGCACTGTTGTCCCAGAAAGGTGTAGATCAATCGGAGATTGTACAGAGGACAATAATGAGAATCACCAGTCAAAGAACAAAGAGTGAGAATAAAACAGAGTGAGACAGTTATCTCTACAGAAGAAGTGACTGAGTGTATTTGGTACAGGAATCAAGGTGTTGGCAAAGAGGTGGGTGCTGCAGGGCTGGTCTCTGTGAGAGGAGGCTTCCAAAGGACCTACTGCAGGACACAGCTGAGCCCATCAGCCAAGACGTACTACACTGTAGGAGGACCCATGCTAGAGCAAGTTTATCCTGAATGACAACAGCATGTAGAGAAGACCCACGTTGGAGCAGAGGAAGACTGTGAGGAGGAAGGAGGAGCAGAGAGGAGCTTCTTATAAGCTGACCATAACTCCCATTCCTCATCCCCCAGCACTGCTTGGAGAAGAGTCAAGAGCAAAGGATTGAATTTGACCCTGGGAATTGAGGGAAGTAAGTGTTGGTTTGCTTTTTTTTTTTCCCAGAAATGTATTTTACGTTATTTTAATTGGCAACACATAAAATTAACTTTCCCCAAGTCAAGATCAGTGAAAGCAATCTCTCTGTCCTTATCACGACCCATGAGATTTTTCACCCTATTTTTCCCTCTGCTTGGTTGAAAAGCGGAGTGAGTGAGCAGCTGGGTGAGGTAGTAGTTGTGGCTAGGATAACCCACCACACTCAAAAAAACCCCCAGTTTTCAAACACATTAAAAAGAATGGAATAAGAATAAAATAACTTCTATTTGTCCACTGTGGATATTAAATGAAATAATGTACTTAAACTACAGAAAAACAGATTCACATTATATATACTAGAAAAAAACTTTGCAAGGGGAAAAAAACTGAAGTACTGAAATAAGAGTACTCAAGAAGGTCTTTGAAGTTAGGTGAAGTGGCCATGTATAAGGGATGCTTAGAAGATCTCCTGAATTAACTTTCAGCAGTATTTTCTAAGAATTGCTCACTGTGAATTAACTCAAATTAAAACCATTTCACCATCACTTAGAATTTCACAATTCTTATATTCAAACCACTTTAGTCTTTCTTTAAAAATACCTTGAATTTTACTTGTTTGAAAAACTAAAGCGCTTTTCAGATTCAGAATCAGGAAAGCACATACATATGTTGTTTATTAGTTCAACATTCTGAATTAAGTCTCAAAAATTTTATTTAAGTATTACTATTGTAGCAACGAATAATTTTAAGATTATGTCCTAATCAGTATTTCAAGTCACATACTCGAAGTTAGGCTCAGTTAATTATTGCTTTGACAGTACAAAGACAGTCACTAGTAGCCCAGTGTAAAATAAAGGCCATGTCACATGGTAGGGGAGTCTGCATTACACTGGTTACTTCTGACAGGAAGTGAAAATTAAAGCTAGAGGATTCATATCCAGCTTAATTGTCTATGCTCACAGTATTTTAATAAATAGGTTTTGCTTTTATTAATATAGACCCTATATTAAAATACATTACAATTGGTGGTTGTAACTTTTACTGTGAGAACACATGCCCACTTACATTTGCAAACAGGTGGCCTCCCTTTGTTGCTCCATAATCCATCTTCTTGACACACTGCTGTTGCTTGTTGACTAGATTCTAGTTTAAAGCCCTCATTACATTTGTATATCAATTTACTGCCCAAAGTGAATTCATTACCTATAACTGAACCATTCCCAGGGGAGTCAGGAATACCACAAGATACAGCTGAAAAGAAAGGGAAAAAAAGAAAAAAGATAATTGGCATTTTTTCATATATTTTAAAAAATACTGTCCCACCACTGAAATTAGAAATGTAGATTAGTAATTTTCGCATATCTCATTCATAACAACTGAAATTAATTTTCCATCATATTTATAACATTCTAATAAATGTACCAGTATTTATAAACAGTACGGATAAACACTGTGAGGTGCATCTAATACAGATAAACATTTAATAAATGGTTATTTTGTTTAATCAAATCACTGTACAAACAAATTTCACCACAAGCTAAGGGCAATGGTTTATTTGCTAGGGAAAATAAAAAAAATTAAGAAAGTGTCCAAAGTGATTTTGTCCAGAAGCAATGAACTGGAAAATTCTTAAGTGCTTTCTAATAGTCTGCTTCTATTCTCTAAGAGTTTCTTTAATTCCTTCACTACTATAAATAAAACTTCATATTTGTTTGTTCTATATAAAAAAAAATGTTATTTAAGAATTCAATTTAACATTTTTTGTCTGATGAGAGAAGCAACTAAATACATGACAAGACAGGGAAGAGTTGCACTGAACTTAGGGGTATTATTCAGATATTTAAACAGTTATTTACATACTTGAAGAATTCAAATCAAAATGCTAAATATTATGTTAATGTAGTTTATTCATTTTCCATATCATTAAGCCAATTACTTATTGAATTATTTTCACTCTTTTTTGCTCCTTCGGAGTTTTTCTCCACACAAGTAGTTATTCTTTCAAGCTCACAAAGTTTAATTTACTGTCAACTTAGTGAACTTTGAGTAGCATCTAGGTTTTTTTGCTCATTTATGTATTCAGTTTTTACCAGAGCTCAGCACAGTTCATTTAAGAGTATCTCATAGTATACAATTTTAGGGCAGATTCTTATTACAAAAATATCTATTTAAGTCACTTTTAAGAAAGGTCTCCAAGGCAGGATTGCATTCTACCATCTGGCTTCTCAGCTCGCTTGATTTTGATAATGAAAAGAATAACGTAATTCTGCAGTATCTCTTTTTAAAACTTCTTTTAATGTTACGTTTTATTTCAAAATTCTTATTTGTGCACAGAGATTAACTTAAGGTGCTTGAATAAGTCAGTAATGCTAGTAAAGGATTTATATTTGCCCCACGGCACTTCTGAAAAGAAAGTAATAGTTTTATTTTCTCTGAAAGAATGTTTTCTAATGAATGGTAACTTGGAGCAGAGAAACCATCACATTATTGTCATGAATCTATTTGAAGAGTTCATATAAACCAATGTATGTGTGTACAGAAGTAGTAGTTGCATTAAGTTTGGCATCCAGTTTATTGCTCTTCAGTAAATACACTGAATAAGCTTTGAAGTTTTCATTTCTAAATATTTACCAATAAAAAGTGGAGTTTTGCAAATGAAAACATCTTTTCCATATATACAGTCAAATTGTAAGAAGCAATTCAACATTTTAGCAGTTAAAAAGTCCTTTGGGTATTTGTTCCATTTCCCTTAACACTGTGAAGTTTTATTGTTTTAGAAAAGTCACTATTTTCAAAGGAAGAAATTGCAGCCTTTGTCTGAAATCTGTTAAACAGAGGTGAAAACAATTATTTTGTTAAAAAAATCTACTAATTCTTTTCTGTCATTATATAAGCAATTCAATGTAAATTATTAATTTCAGAACACATTGTCATGGTACCATAAACACAAGTCTCAAATTTGCCTTCAATATTCCCAGGTTGTCACATTTGATGCATTTAAATTAAATACAACACAGTACTTTGCATATGATTATCATGAGGTGAGGTAAGCATTATAAAATGATGAATGGTTAGTTCATTTCAGTTTTGTTGCTTCCATCTGGAATCTGTCAGATTGCTAATAAAAGTAGAACTATAGAAATGTACCCAAATAATCTGCTTTCTTTGTAACACAACTTCTTGGCATTTTTTGCACCCTAACCAGTACTGCTCTTATCAAAATCAAGTATTTACCCCTCAGTGGGTAAGAGCTGAGCCTCCTGCCACCACAAGGAGCAGCAGCAGGACAGAGAAGGGAGTGAGATGTGGTAAGGGAGGGGTTTTGGAGACCCGCGCTCACAGTTCTTGATGGTGTTAAGGGAAAGGAAGGGATAAAAACAAGTTTCACTGCTTCTGGGTGCAGGTCGTTGTATTAGGAATCATTCCTTACAAGGTGACCATAGCAGGAGTGATGCCTATTCATTGCTCTGGTGTACTCAAAATAGGCAGCAGAGTTGCATCTGGTTCAATGCTCTATCTACTCCCCTAATAACCAGTTTTATCCTTTACCTACAAGTAGAACCAACTTTAACCCTCTGTCACGTAAGCAGAATTTTACACTGGCAAAATGTGTTTTTGCATGCTGAATTGACAGAAAGTTAAACTGTCACTTTGTTTTGCTACATCATAAAAAGGCCAATGTCTTCTCCTTTTCCAGTCATGCTTATTGTGAAATGTTTCAGTGTCTCCAGAGCCTTGTATCGTGTCTCTTCCTGTCCTAACAAGCCTCTAAGTTCTCATCTGCCTTGTGGCAATGTGTCTGAATGCTTGACGCAGAATGTAGCTGGGTTAAGATTTAACTTCTTGTCAACTTTTTCAAGTGTCCCTTATGGTATCAAAGCAAAACTCTCCCTGTTAAGTGTGTATACACTTAATTATATAAAACAAAAATTCAGAATTATCAGTCTATCCACCCATCCATGCATGTGTAGACATGTACATACAGGTGGACCTTATTCTCATTTGCTCTAAGTACTTCAAACATGAATTAACTTCAAATAACTTCATGGTTTCTATGGAGCCAGAAGAATTTATTATGTCATTTGAAAATAAACAAAAAAAACGGTTCATGTTAGAAGTAAATGCTTTTGTTAGCATTTCCTCTTCACCTCAAGCAATAACTTTTCTTGAAAAGTTCAAGACTGAATAGCTCTTGTGTGCAACTTAAAGTAAAGGTATACAACACTCAGGTCACACCCAGGTGGCCCAATCAGTTACATCAGGTCTGATGCAATGTCCAGTGAGATCAGGCACCTCAAAAATCTGTGCTCACCTGCCACAGTTCAACCCTTTTATTCTTAGTGTTGTACCTCAGTCCTCTACTCTAGTTTCTCTTCCTCTTAACTGCTGCTGAATATTGTGCTGCTGCACTGTGAGTTTATTCTCACTGCTGCTTTAGCTTCTAATCATAAAATCAATTTTGGCATTCTGGCACTCTTCCTGTCATGGTCTCTGTTTATTTGTTGTTTGCTTCTCCCCTTCTTCCCTGGGATTGGAAAGACACATTCCTGCTGCCACTAATTTCTTGAGGCTGCTAATAGCTTTTAGAACAGTATTGTCCACACAAAACATATTAACACAGTCATTTTCACTAAATAGGAAGTATCACAGAATCACAGAATTGCTGTGGTTGGAAGGGATCTTTAACATCATCAAGTCCAATCACTGTCTAACTTTACCAGTCCCACTTCTAAACCATGTCCCTGAGCACCATATCTAGATGGCTTTTAAATACATCGAGGGGTAGTGATTCAACTACTTCCCTGGGCAGCCTGTTCCAGTCTTTGATAATCTTTTCAGTATAGATATCTTTCCTAACGTCTAAATTTGCCCTGGTGTAACTTGACACCATTTCCTCTTGTCCTGTCAGCTGTGACTTGTGAGAAGAGACCAACACCCACCTCTCTACAACCTCCTTTCAGGTAGTTGTAGAGAGTGATAAGGTCTCTCCTCAGACTCCTTTTTTTTTTTTTTTAAACTAAACAACCCCAAGTCCCTCAGCCATTCCTCATAAAACTTTTCTCAAGACCCTTCACCAGCTTCATTGCCCTTCTCTGAACCTGGTCCAGCACCTCGATGTCTTTCTTACACTGCAACACCCAAAACTGAACACAGTACTCAAGGAGTGGCCTCACCAGTTCTGAGAAGTACTTCGAAGTAAAGTTAGCTGAAGTAAACTAGTTGAAATGGCATATCGTCTTTACACAGTCAAACAATCGTCCTATGTGCAAGTATCTTTTAAGGTCCCAGTGCCCTATATGACTAAAATTATTTTCATTTTAATTGCTCTTCAATGTTCCACATGTGTTACTGGAATTTATTTCAAGTTTATTTATTTAAAGTTTATGGCAATCATTTAAAATATCTATACATCTATATACCTTTATGATACTTATGTATTATTCATATTTAAAGCGTGCAAATTCACTGCATACTGAAAAGAAGCTGGAGACTGCATCACAGTCAGCCAATCTGTTCCAGTGTTTCACTTGGCCCTCTGAGAAGAGAAGAAAAAAATAATGTCTAAATTGAGATCCTCTTGAAGTAAACTTAGCTTTAATTCCTCTGTCTAGGAACGACATAGATACTTATTTCATTCCTCTTTGGAGTTACTCTTAGAAGATTGTTATATTAGAAGGTTGCACATTAGAAGGTTGTTACCAGGGTTCCCCTCAAACTTCTGGTTCTTCAGTCTAATGTACTATGCTTCTCTTACTGTTTTATATTTTGAAATATGATCATATTTTTAAATACGTTATAAGAGGAAACTGGGATTTGGAACCCCTAATCTGTGCTATTTACCTCACTTTTTTTTTTAAACTGGATGCTATGAGGGACATTTTTTGCATTTAAAAAAAAAAAGGTAGAAGATGCAAGTGTAATTGGTCATGCTCAAACACACAGAACAGCTAATTTTTTGAAGAAGCAATTTATGGTCCCAGACTCGTGGCTTTTGCACAAACTGTAAATGGATATTTCCAAACAAAGTCCCTAAAAAAATTGAATCAGTCCAGGGCAGACATGGAACCCGGTTGTGGTCCTGGAATAAACTTTGATAAGCACAGCAAAAAGTACAAGGATCTCCATCTCCTCAATGTGGATCTATCCACTTCAGCAAGCACAGAGGTATCAACAATTACAGTACTTGGAATCAGAATTTTAAGTAGGAAACATTGGCATCAGCTATATTTCTCTTATTGTCTATTCTCATCCATTCATCCCTGAGCCTCAGCCTTCTTTTCTTACTCTGCTCCAGCATGGGGTTCTGTACATGGGCTAAGTAGTGGCTAAGATGACATATGTAGTTGCCAGGATCATTACTGGTGCCTATACTGTTTCCTCCCAGAAGCTATCAACTGCTATTGTATCAGACTTGCTATTTTCTCTGCTTATAAATATTTTGAATATAGCATGACTCATGTTTCTCTTTTTCCTCCACAAATGAAATAAAAACAATAACAGTAAGTTCTAATTTCCTAGATAGGAGTCAAGTTCTTTATACATTATCCAGGACATTATTACATGCATCTGGACTTGATAAGACTGGAATTGAAAAGTATCTTCTGATCCTACCAGATTAACCCGTATTAGAGATGTGTTCATATTAAACTTGATACTGTTACATTAAATATGCAAAAAACCTCCCCTTTTTTGATGATACAGTCAAATTTTATTTCAAACTAATTCTGACATAGTCAAGTTATTAATTACAAATGTAACCCTGTAGGACTAGTGTTACAGAAATTTCAGACTTAATCAAAGGCATTTGTATTTGGGAACATCCTATAATGTAATCCATGAGCTGGACCAAATGTGCAATTTTAGTTAATTTTCAAAGAGAATGCATGTATTTTGATAACAGATACTTTATAAATTTAGAATCAGGCATTCCATTTCATAGTTTATTGAAAATACAAGCTTTGTGCAGATATACAAATTGAAATAATCATGTCAGAGTTGTAAAAGTGACATACTAAAACTGAGGAATCCTATGTTAATAAGAAATGGCTAGTAAAAATTAAAATTAAACTCACTCCTTATCTCCCAAATCTTTCTCCCCTACTGCTAACAGAAATCTACATACCCATAGCCTACATATATTGGTGAAATTACATATATGGCTTGAAATTAAAGAAAAAACATATCTGTGAACATGTCACATTGTTAAAATTTCACGGATATTTCTTGCACATAGTGATAAAATAAGAGGGATAGGCACAGTGTCTGAGGTATTGTATTACTTTCTTAGGTCAGCTTAATTTTTGTTCAGAATTTATTACTTTCTGGGATTCTTTGTCCCCTGGTTGTCTATGATCAACTCCTGGGACCTCATGTCAAGTCCTGCACACATCTGCACATTTTTCTTCCTCCTTTCTGTGAATTATCGCATTCTGCCCTTAAAACTGGGGACTTTTTTTTCTTAAATTGTCCAAAGAACTTTTCTATTTATTATTCAGAACCCTTCACACTCCTCATTATGTTTAGATATAGTTTTCAAAGTTAGAAAAGCAAATTGGCAAGCCTTTCTCTTCCATCGGTATTCAAATGTGAACACAAAATTTAAAAACTAGAAATGTAAAAGAAAATTAGATTTAAAATCAGACTATCCTAAAAAAAGGAGAGAAGATGAGATAAAAAAGGATCACACTATTTTTTTAATAATTCTCAAATGCTGGAACATCAATTTTTTATCATACAGTCCTCTACTATTTGGTTGAACAATAGTGGTAGTAAGAGTACAAGGTTACTATTGTCTGGATGGATAAGCAGTAGAAAGATAAGGATTAAATTTGCATATAATTCCTGACTGCTAAGGAATCACTAGATCTTTCATTCTGGAGAAAAGTATGATATAGGGGTTCCTAAAGTTTATGGCCTCCACTCCTCCAGCCTAACAAGCACACAAGAAATATCATCTATTTTACTCCACGTAAAATAACTGAGCTTCATAGTAAGATGCCAGAATGTCAGTGCCTTTTAAAAAAGGCACCTACTGGCTAGTCAGCAGAATAGCTCCCAAAGTTTCACTGACAGTATTTACTACAGAAACTACAACAGAAATTAGGCAGATGGGGCTTGATTTGTTTCTTTTTCCCATTTTCTAGAGCTGCCTGAGACATTCTTAGGCTTCCAAGACATCCTGCAAGTCTCATGGATATGACTAAGAGCTTGCAGCTTTCCGGACTGGTAGATGGAGGACAAGGAAAACATTAATCAAAACTTCAGCTGACATACAGATGGTTAAATTTAGCCTTAATCTTGAACAGAATTGCATCCTCCACTTTCCTGATCTTCTGCCCAAGCTGTAGGCCTAGCCTTCATTCCAGATTCTTTAGTGAAAAGTGTCTCTGAGCTTTCAGTTCCTATGCCAGCACCTAATATGCATTTCAAGTAGGTCCAAATGCAGCATTTATCCCTAAACTTACCTCATGCTCAGCTCACACACAGATTCTCCCATGATTTGGTGACCTTTGGGAAGGTCAAACAGCATCATATGCCATAACACATTATGGCATATGCGATTAGAAGATATCCTGCAATCTGAAAACACAGATAGGCTGATCCTGCCTGTGGCACCCTGGCAGCCTGAGCTTCTCGCTGGACTGATAGGGGTGTAGCCACATGGCCCATCTAGGCATGGAAATGTTCATCCTGAAGACATGTTTAGCTACCAAATCACTGTATAAAGATGTGAATTATACTCCTTCAGATACAATTCAAGTACTGCTTATTGTAGGGGGGTTGTACTAGATGGCCTTTAGAGGTCCCTTCCAACCCAGTACTTTCTATGATTCTATAAGTTCTTCAACTGTAGCCAAATTTCTGCAGCTTTTTTCTGTTCTTGACTTTACACCCTCAACAGGAGAGTAAGCATCATGCCAAATCTCATCTGGCCTTGAAAAACTACAAACATTTGACAAAGAGTAACTACTCTTAACAGATGTCTGGGACAAGGTAAAGTGGATCCTGGCTAATCTCGGATGTACAAAAAAGCACAGAACTTATAAATTATGCCTTTAAAATAATCAAATTAATGCCTGAAAACTACTGAATTTTTATTAAGTGTTCTGAAATACAACAATACCATGAGCTATGGACTGTTTAGAGATGTGTATTTTCCTAAATAAAAAAAGTATTGAAAACATATTTTTCATTTGGTCTGTATTTGACTGCATTAATCTACTTCTTAATTATTCAGCTCTGCACATACTAAACACACAAGTCAATATGTATCTGGATAAACTTATGATGCCAATGCATCTCTCTGCATACAGTACCATCGACAATGTATCTTTGTTTTGTAAAATATTCTTTGCAATGAAATTATAGAAGTGCACTCAAGAAGAAAACCTTCTTACCTTGGCAAATTGGCACAGGAGAATCCCACTGATACATGCCATTTTGGTGACGCCTACATGTTGCATTATTGTGACCAATCATTCTATATCCAGGTTTGCAGTAATAACGAACCTTACTTCCAGCAGGACCACCTGTTTTATTTACAATTCCCCCGTTCCTCAAAATAGGATTTAAGCTGCAATATGGAGCTAAATGCCAAAAAAGGGATATTATTAAGAACACATAAAATACACTTAATTTACAAAGTTCATATTATTTATGACAAGTGCAAACTTTAAATACCATTAAAATTAGCACAGAATCCTCTATATTATTTTTGGAATGAAGTTCAAAACCAGAATTTATAATCACAAACCAGTTTATGTTATTGTACATGAGGAAACTGCAATCAGGAAAGATACAGATTTTTCAGCATGTTCAACCACACTTAGTAAACACTCTACTTCAAATCTGATAAATTTATAAATATAAAACTAATCTTTGAGCTACTCAATATAGAAAATTAATTAGGAATGGCTTTATTAAAAAAATCCAACACACTTTGGCATCTAAGTAAAAAAATTAAACATTTTGCCAGACATCTTATAAATGTGCATGATAAAGTATAATTAATAATAATATAATAATAATAAGACTGATTCCTAAGATGCATATTTTCAGATTAAAACTAAAGCAATTTTTATATACCCTAAATACTTTTCCCTAAAAATATTACATGAAAATTTTATTAAATTGTATTAATTTCCTTCTTAATCTACAGTGTAGTAATTTCTAATCTGTTCTTTAAACGGAACTCCCTTCAGAGTGATGGCAGCATGAGGAACACACAACATCTAGAATCAGAGACTGACATATTAACTGAAGAACCACAAAACAGCCAATAAATAGCAAATGTCTGAAGATCTGAAGTGTGAGCATAAGCTTGAAGAATGACAGACTGAAAACTACAGCCACTGTCAGCTCAGTTAATATTGTGGGCTTAAGCAGGAATCTCTGCAGAATGCTCATAAGCCTTGTATCAGGGACTACTAGATAAAATGCAGGTTTTCTCCTAGTCAGTTTCTGAGCAGGGATCTATCCTGGAACTTCATGAGGCTTAGCTGATATAGGTGCAATGACACAGGACTGCTCTCATCTAGGAATGATGTTTTACCACAAAATGTGAAAAAGTTCCCTGAAGTCGTTCCAGTGACCTGAAGTAGCTTTACATTTAAAGATTTGATTTAATTTACTTTTCTGAATGACATAGCATCCACATCCCTTCAAGGCCTCTTAAAACCAATGGTTTTTGCAATACAAGATACTGAACATTTTCAGCTCACTTACAATCACAATGTCAACTTGTCACTTGCAAGTGAAGACCAATACAGTAAAAACTGCATAGCTAAATCACATATTACTAGTCAACTGATGTGTGGACAGCAGCACAGATAAACACTGATTTTGCTTTTGCAGGACCATATTCTTTATTTCACAAAATATATTCTCTCAAGAGATGGGACTTTTAAACATTTACACTGAGAATTTTTTGCTGTTTCAGGCACTTTGTATAAGGAAAGTTCAATTAAATAACTTCCAATTCCAAATTAAAATTCTTTGAAACTGGGCATCCAAACCCCCTAGATAATTTTGTAAATCTCAGTCTTACAGTGAATGACATTTTCTCTAGGAATTAATTTTAGTAAAGGACTTAATTTCCCAGCAGTATCTTTGACCAATAGTCCAAAAACTTATATGAAGATACTTATAACTATTCACAGAAGCAGTTCTGTTTGAAATTATAAATAAATAAAAACCCCCTTCTTTCAAATCCAATGTTACCTTTGTTTAGCTTATATGCTAGATTTTTTGTCGACAGATAAGAAGTCACAGCTTAGTCCACTGCTTGCCTCTAACTTTCCCTTTGGATATTTGCTTTTCTTCATCGTTATTACCAGTGGATCTTAGGTCCTTTGAGCTGCAGTTCTTTAAATATACAGTGGGGCAGAGGTTTCGTATTATTCTCTGTTTAGAAATTCTCAATAGATATCAGACCTAAGTAATTAGGTAAGCTCACAGCAGAAAACTAAACATACTTCTTCCTATTACTAAAACATTTCCTTAATTAATGGACCATCCATTCCATATGTTATTTTTCACTTTATAATGTACAGAATGGAAAAGGAGAAAAATATTCATCCAAGCAACAAAAAAAGGGTTGGGATGTCATTCTTTTTCTTTTGCACTTTATCTTTAAATCTAAACAGCAAGGTAAGTTTGCAAATGCCCGTTCTCTTTAGTGACATAATTATGAATGTTTGCACTTCTATCTGACTAAAAGTGCTGTTTATAATACAGATGTTCTTATTGATGGTTCAACATTTATAAATGATCCGGATTATATTTATCTTGATTCTAAGTACTGTATAAACATATATTGTGTGACTTCCCTGCTGTATTTACTACAACAAATCACCGCCTAAAAGTTTAGGGACCACAGAAGAAACAGTTATGAAGAGTCTGATGAACTACTCCATAGTGAACCTAGTCTAGTGGGAGGTATCCCTGCCATGGCACGGGGGTTGGAATTAGATGATCTTTGAGGTCCCTTCCAATCCAAACCATTGTATGATTCTATGATACATTTCCCTTGTCACTTCTAACCAACTACTGGAAAATGTAAAGACAAAACCAAACCAATCAATAGCCTTTTCTTTTAAATTGAAAAAGAGAGGATAGAGGAACAATTGTTTCACAGGTACAAAGCTTAAATATAAGATTAAATGAATGGTGAAGAATTAAGTTTCTTGCAATAACAGATGAAGTTACAAGAGCAGAATAAAGGTGTGGTGGGTTGACCCTGGCTGGATGCCAAATACCCACCAGAAGCACTCCATCATTCCCCTCCTCAGTTGGACAGGTGACGCAAAATACAATGAAAGGCTTACGGTTCAAGGTAAGGACAGGGAGAGATCACTTAACAATTACCGTCATGGGCAAAACAGACTCGACTTGGAGAAAATTAATTTAATTTACTGCCAATCAAATCAGAGTAGGGTAATGAGAAATAAAGCTAAACCTTAAAACACTTTCCCCTCTGTCCCTCCCTTTTCCTGGGCTCAACTTCACTCCCAATTTTCTGTACCTTCTCCTCTCTGACAGCACAGGGGAATGAGGAATAGGGATTGTGGTCAGTTCATAACACATTGGCTCTGCCACTTCTGCCTCCTCAAGGAGAGGACTCCACACACTCTTGCCCTACTACAACCCATGAGAGACAGTTCTCCACAAACTTCTCCCATGTGGGTCCTTCCCACGGGGTACAGTTCTTTGTGAACTGCTCCAGTATGAGTGCCTTCCATGGGGCAGGTTCCTTCAGGAGCAGACTACTCCAGTGTGGGTCTCCCACGGTGGCACAAGTCCTGCTAGCAAACCTGCTGCAGCATGGGCTCCTCTCTTCATGGATCCACAGGTCCTGCCAGGAGCCTGCTCCAGTGCAGGCTTCCCACAGAGCTACAGACTCCTTGGGGCATCCATGTGCTCCAGCATGGGTCCTGTAGATCGTGGATATCTGCGCCACCATGAACTTTCATGGGCTGCAAGTCTGCCTCACCATGGCCTTCACCACAGGCTACAGGGGGCATCTCTGCTCTGATTCCTAGAGCACTTCCTCCCCTCTTTCTTCACTGATGTTGATGTCTGATGTTGTTACTCTCACATATTCTCAATTTTCTCCCTGGCTGCAATTGCTCTTGCACAGTAACTTTTTCTCCCTTCTTAAATACGTCACCACAGAGGCACTACCAACACAGCTGACGGGCTCAGCCTTGGCCAGCGGTGGATCTGTCTTGGAGCCTGCTGGCATTGGCTTTATCAGATATAGCAGAAGCTTCTGACATCACAGAAGCTACCTCTGAAGTTCCCCCATTACCAAAACCCAATAGATGGTAAAAAAACCCAATCGATGGTAAAAACCCAATCGATGGTAAAATACAGATTTGTGGTAGGGTTTTTAGTACATATCACTATAGTTCTGTTGGCATGCAATTACAAATTAGTTAAGTAACCACTTGCCTTATTTTCTCTTGAATGACTAACCAAAAATTAAACAAAAGCTGGTAAATTTGTAGACGCAATGTCAACTTGCAAAGTAGCAAGCTAAGTACCCCTCTGCTTCCTAAATCACGCTGTAGCTCTTTTCTCCTAAGATTTAGCAAAAAAACGTAAACCACAAGGTAGAAAAAATACAAGATTAGACATATAGCTTACACAAGTCAGGTCATATGCTAATGGAAATATTAAGCATTCTTCTGAAAGCTTCTAGCACTTTTTAAAAGTGAAGAAAATTTGTATCTACAAATGAAATCTAGATGTGACAAAACTACAATTTCCAAAATGTTGTGTACAGGAATAGCTGGAGAAGAAGGGGAGGGTTGTGGAGCGCAGTATTTCATTTCAATAGGTTCTTCATTACGAGGAAGCCTGCTGGCTCAGTCACAGCTGCCATGGTATCAATAGCCTGTTTGGGAACTTGTGTTTTTCCTACTTTCATGATGCTGCTTTCCCTCATTAAGATTCAAATCCAATTGTTTGTGCTGCTGCTCACTGTTACTCTTCTTTCATGCTGATTATTTCCATTGAATCTCATGTAAAATGTACAGAACTTTAGAGAAAAATGTAGGCACTGACTGTTAGTGAAGTAGAAAAAGCAAATCACTTTTTGTTCCTAAAACATAGCCACAAGGATTGCATATGTCTTTCCAGTCCCCCAATTTTATTATTAGTTGTTAATAGCATGATAGTAATTGCTGAATTGAGTCTAGCAATTAGACAGACCACTTATTCACTTCTGTAAAACATGTTCTGTGTACATGCAAAGGTGCAAACTAATTTCTTATTCCTCAAAAATCAGTTTCCTTAATAATTGGACACTTAGAAAACAAATCCTTTACATGAAGTCTGTTCTTGTAACTTTGCTATTATCTCCTTACTTTAAATTCATGACAGAAGGCCCACTCCCATCACTGCCACACTCTGAGGGTTATCATGTGACAGATTCTCTTTGTTTCTTCTTCTACACTCACAATCCATCCATTAGATTCTGCAATTGTCTTTTCCCCTATGAAAAACTAAATGAATCTCCACTATGCTTGAAAACAACTTCCCTTTCCCCTGTCCCTCAGTTTCAACTTGTCTGTAGTAATACTCCAAAGGCTGCTTTGGAGTGGAGATAGTGCTTTTACTAAATTTATTTTTTCCTGACTGCTCATAGTTCTGCTTCTATTTCTGAAGTCCCCAAAACAATAATAATTATTATGCTCTGAGCTCAGCCCTCATCTTCTGCTTCAGCAACAAGATAAACTTTCTAGAGGTTAGACAACCAATGCATGGACAGTACAGGAAAGAGTGGACTCCATGAAAATGGCATTTAGCATGACTAATTGGGAGATACCTGGTACTTGATAAAACGTTCTTCTAAAAGATTCTTAGTCTTCCTTTCTTTACTTGACAATTATTAGCCATCAAAATTAACACACACATCCTTTACATTTCTATTCAAGTTCAAATACAGAAAAAGCAAATGTTAACAACAGACAGTAATTATCACCTTTCTTTCCCTCTTTCACTATTTACACCGTGTAGAAGATCTCTAGGTCAAGCCTTTTAGGAGCAATGTGTCTGCAGATGTATGTGTGAAAACATCTTATATAGGCTGCAAACTGAGTAAGGGTAAATATGCCTACACATAGAATCCAGTACTGCAATACTGATAACTGATTTCTTAAAAGGGGACATAGTTTTTAAACATTATTTAGATAGACTATTTACATATCTTCACATCACCACACCACCAGATTCACATGTAGCCTGTTGAAGAATGATGGATATTTTTCCCTCCAGTTTTCCATTTATTTGTACATGAAGAAAAAGCGTAGCAATAAGAGTTGTGAACTGCAACTCAGTGAAATTGTAAATCTAATAACTGTGTACTAAATTGCAGGTGGAGTACTGCATATCATTTCAGGATTAAAAATTCTCACTTTTGTGTACTTCTGTGTAAATCTAAGGGCTATCTCTCCCACTACATTTCAAAGGTCTTTCTCTGGGCCTGGTAAGACAAGATAGCAGGTTGCAGAGAGAAATATTCACTGGAAAAATATTAGCTTGGAGATCTTTGGCAAACTGGGAAAAAAACAGAGAGTCCAAGTCCTTTGCTTACCTTGAACTTGCAATAGAATTATTATATATCCCCAAAATGTACATTATAATAAATTATCTTCAGAGAAACAGACATTATATTCTAAGTCCTAATTTGATGCTAAATAGTATATGTAACCACAAAGTATATTTTAATGAAAACATTATTAGTTACCTGAGTAACGGATCTTGAATCCTTTCTTGCTGGTTGCATGATCAGTTGACCAACGAAGATATAACTGATTCATTTTGCTTGTAAAGTTCAGTTGTCCAGTATGATTTCCACTTAAAGCAACTAGTAATGGGCTTTGCCCAGAAGAACCTTCAGAGATTAAAAAAGAAGTTTTGAAGTAGTATCAATCTAAGTAATCCTTTCCATATTTTAATTCAGTTGTGAATATGAACATACAAGGAAAGAACAGGAAATAACCCGACACATCATTGCCAGTGAAATAATTTACAGATCTCTAAACTATGGATCTGGTTTTAGGTTTTCACTAGAGAGTACAGTAACAAAATCTTGTAGAAACAAACTGAAATATAAAACAATTAGTGTTTTTGCCATAGACACTGAAAAATATAGTGGGTTTTTTAAAAAATTATTTCCACTGGGGACAATTACTTTGAATAAGGTTATATTCCTTCCCCTTGTCCTTTTATATGTACTGTTTATTTAAGCTCTTTTTCAACCAGCAATTGGTAGCAAATCTATATACTTTTTGATATTGTACAGCTAGTAAAATTTAAACACCACCATACTGCATAGCGAACACATTAGCCAAAAAATGCTCTGTCATGTGTAAGACCATCACAGTTTCACTGTGGAATACACATATGTATAAGTGCTACGAATTTACAATATATATTTCATTAGGACTCAGTTCTGTTAAAAGATAATGTGTTTATTATAATACCATTTTAGTGTAAAAGAAATACACTTATGGTGAATACAGGTTACTTTAAAAATGTGCCCTGGGTCTAAACCAGCATCTTCACCACAATAAAACCCTAGAAGTCCAAATAAGGATTTGGAGGCTAACTATTTAACAAACGAACATATATGCAAGAGGAAAAAAAACCCACATGAAACCAATCTCCAACTGAAACCTTTCTAAAACATGAAATGGCATCTTCTTCCTCCATATGAAGCTTAAGTTTTCTCTTGTTGAATTCCTCCCTTTCATATGCTCACTACACCTTTTGATCCAGGTTTTTCAAGTTTAGAAAAGCCATGCTCAACAAACATTAGCCTGGCCACAGCAACTATTTCAAATAAAGAGGCTGTTTCATTCATTTTTGCTGGGTTTGAGCAGCTGCAGCCTGATCAGCTCTTCTTATGTTGCATGGAAACACAAACCCAAAACTGAATCAAATGACGCCTAAAAATTGAACACTATTGTTGTCAGCCTTCTCTTCCTCTAGTTCAATAATAATAATAATAAGGTATATTTTGTGATTAGGACATTTCAGGTACAAAAGGGAAGCTATAGAAGCCACAGCAAACTATAAACATTAAGATAACCTCCCAGATCTTAGGAACTGCAGTTCAGTCACCATAATGACAAAACTACAACTAAATAAGTATTACTAAATAGATTCTAAATAATAAATACATATAGCAAAGAAAAAGAACAGAAAAGCATAGCGTTAGGCACAAGTTGCCCAGCATGTCCTCATCGAAATGCTTTGTGGTGTATTTGTTTTTCGTATTACAGAGTTAGTGTTTGATGATTACAGTGTAGAATAAATGTTGAGGAGTGCTAAGGTCAATTCCTCCTTTTGCTTGAAAAAATAATTTAGAACATGACCATTCATTTAGTTTCCCTGTGCTTCATCCTGGGTTTTGTAAAATCCGTTTGATACACTTTACTTGTTAGAGTTTAGAATGTATATGTTCTTTTGAAATTCTCAAATAAAGGGGCTAAAAGAGCAAAATTACAAATACAAATCTACTGTGTAGAAAGGGGTGAGAATCTTTTCTTATTAGTGATCACGAAATTAGTTGCAGCATCACATGCCACACCACATTTTTTTAGCCATTGGAAGATCAGAGTAAAGATTCGATGCACAGTTTGCTTTGTTCTTCCTGAAGCTGAGTTTCAATTTCTGTACCTTACCTAGCAGGGAGCTCTTCAGATGATGTTCAGGAAAGTCAGCAGCAAGATTTAATTGTTTTTGAGTCTGATTTTTTAATTATTATTTTAGATTTTGCCTATATAAGAAAATAAATACTCAGCTTCTGGTGTGCTTACCTGTCATATGATGTTTTCCTAAATATTAGGTAAAAGTTGACATTTCTGTCTACTTTCAATGACAGAATTTTGTTGGTTTATTTCAGGGAGAACAAAAGAAACAATCAAAGAATGTTTGCTGTATTAAATGAGTGCTGTTCGGTTTAAGTAGCCTGAATAGAGCGTTTTCAAGTTCAAAAGCCTTTAATAATTGTATTCGTGGCACGTTTATGGGTCCTCTGGTTTAGAAAACAGATGGGATTTCCTAAGGGTATGACTGATAAGTGAGAATGGCTAATGGACTTATTGCTTCCAGCTGACCAGGGTGGCCACATTGACTGGATGCCTATATTGAACATCATCCAGCTGCTGAAGCACCATAATTTACAATGCAGTCAATTGTTGTCACTGTTTCGGTTTGCATTCTGAAGTTACCTTATAAAATAATCTGTGCCTTAGCAAATACTATTTATCTAAAAAGTTATCCTACCAATCTTTATATAGTTTCTGTGTAAAGTTTGGTGACATATCTTTACCTGGTATAGACAGATCAGTGCAATTCTACTAACCTAAAGTGTGGTGTTTTGCACCACACAAGGTCCCAGGATATGACACATTTATTGCAAAATGCAGCAATAGAGGGAAATAACTAAGCTAGCTCTAAACAAGCTAGTCTGAGTTACATCCTCCACTGTGAACAGTATAGCCACATCAGCATTGCCTTCTGCCCAGGAAAACTCATCATGCTGAGATGTAGAACTAATTAGCCTAGCAAAGCACATTGCTAATGTGGCCACAGGGACACAAGCAAGTATCTCTGCAAGGCATTGCAATGTGCCATACTTAAATATCAACTTGTTGAGAGCTAGCTCAGGATCTCTACGTGGCACTGTATTGAGAGGTTATAAATATGCCATTAACTTTCCCATTTAAGTTTGCTGGTAGGTGGTAGAAAAAATGACTTCAGTAGAGCTGCACTAGAGATGAATTTGTAAGGATGTGATTTCATGTCATGAAATGACAATGCTTAAAAATGTAGTAACTACAATAATTCTTCTCACAGATCTTATTGATAATCCGGTTTCATTAAATTTAAATGCATATCAAAGAAAATGAAAATCTTTATCATGACATTAAGCAGTTTCAACTGAATTTTTCAAAAGAAATCAAAGTGATCAGACTGCTCAAAAAGTTGCAGGCATACTACATATCGTCTTGACGTTAAATACAAAATAGAGTGGAGGAAAAGACAATCTTGATAGATTTTTTTCAAACTGTTTTCTCCACTAACCTGACATGAACCAATATACACATTACAGAGGAAAAAAAAAATAGGCTAATTAAGTGGCATTTTTAAAGGAAGACTGAAAAATATGGTGGGTTTTTTTTCAGAATGCTGTTATCAAAAATTGAAAAAAACGTAATAACTTCAGACATTAAAAACCTACTACTTAAGAAAAATACTTTGTGCAAGATACCTCAAAAGATATGATCTTTTAATATTTTTCATGTTATGAAACTCCCATAATGAATATTAATCAGATCTTTCATAGTTTTCACATTTTCCTGGTTAATGAGAGAAGATATAATAAAGGTCTCCAAATGAATAAAAACATATTAAAGAACAATGAGGGACTATCTATTCTCATCAATCAGTAAGAACAGAACAAGTGACAATAAGCTCAGAATTCAGTAAAAAACAAGAACATCCTGTTAAATAAATAAATAGAGCCCTTTGAGAGGTGCTGCTGTTAAGACTCTAGAAATTGAGGTTTGGTCGTTTCTCTACTCTTCGTCACAAAACGGATAGTCAAATACTTTAATAAGAGTATATTCAAACGATGTGCAGCACTGGCTCTGCTATGCTATGGAGAAAGCAGAATGGGTATTTGGACTCAAATTTCAGTATTTAGACTCAAATAATTTTATTAGATTGGAAAAATGGAATTATAACCCCAAAATGTTTCCTCATCAGAAACGATACGTTACAAACCAGTACATTTACTTCTCCTTTCAGACACCTCCATACATTTCCCAGGAAGCAGAAAACTGTGACTTTCACAGAGGTGCTGCAGCTTCTACTGCTCCTCCTCTAAAAGTATCTAAGAAAATTTAAGAGTTTCTTTGTCTTGAATACTTCTGTAAAAACTTTCATTGGCTAATAGATTTAGATTTAAGGCCAAACCAATAGAAATATTGGACTATTGTTTAAGTTTCAGGTGTATTACTGCATTATGAAAGTCATAGTTGGAAATCAAGCCCCACTTGTCCCAATATTGGGCATGGTTAGATAGAATTTAAATATCTCTTACCATCAAATACCTCCAGCTCATCAAATTGCTTTTCACTTTGAAACATCTCTACAAAGATGGAGATGTTATATCCTGGCTCAACCTTTATAGTCCAAGAACAGGTCTGAGAGTTGGGATAGGTGCCTGGGTAACCTGGACTGAGGATCACTCCTGATGATTCTGTACGGACTTCATTCGCTGGACATTGTGCTAAATAGAACACAAAAAGAATAACAATGAAATAAAGTGTTTCCATTTCATGGAAAAAACAGTATTATCTTTCAGAGAGATGCTTCAGGTTTGGTTTCCAGATGAAAACATGTTAAAACCATATTCTACATGGAAGGAACAACGAAGTTCTCTATAGCACAAACAGAAACAGGATTACCATTATAAACTTTGCATTTATGAAACAGGATACTAATTATAATAAAACATTCATCCAGAAATATGTCACAGCCCAAAAAGTTTACAGTCACAGGACTGACACATGTATGCTGGTGTGATGATTCACACAAGTGTGGTAAAAGTCTTGGTAATTTTTTTTATCTGGAAACCTAGTAGCTCTCTTGTATTTTGGGTCTTAAAAAAAAGCACCCACTTTTCAGAATGAAGTCTTTTGCATGAACATGACAACATAATGTGACATCTAGGCACACCAGATCATTTGAAAGTGTACATGTTTTGTGCAGACAAAGCATTTATTTTAGATATAGAACAGTCCCAGTCATCCAAGTAAGAACTTCTCAGCAGCCACTTCCCCTGTTATCTAAACTCCAAACTCACAACAGTTTACAAACAGTTTCACCTGGTATTCACAGGCATTTATGACCTCTGCATACGACAAGGAGTATACTATATTAAAATGCTGCAAATTTTAGATCCTACATACTGATTTTGATTAGGAAATTATTTTGTTGATCGCTGTTTTTCTTTAACATTTTGCCTCTCATGCAGGACTGGATTTTTCATGTGTATTTGCTGTTGAAGTCTGATATGTTTTGTCCAGACTTTCATAATATGTGTGTATTTTAACAATTTTTGTGTGTGTGTGTAAGATTCACGGAAGTGCATTCCTGGAAACTGTATGGCACAGTACCCAAGTACTTGCATAAGTTAAAGGCTATAAGAAAGGTGAAAAACATAACAACAGAGGAAAAATGATCAGGGGAAAAATTCTGTTACAGGGGAAAAACTACACATAACTATCAGAAACAAACATTACAAACTGGACTATTTCCCTTAGTTGGCCTATTACAAACTTGGAGGTGAAATTCAGTTGGAGCCAAGAAGAATTTTGCCATAAATTTTTGGAAAACAGCGTTAAGATTTGTCTTGAATTATTCTCTCAGAGAAATTAAGCATACTGGCAGAGAAGGAAATATTTTATAAAAGATGTCCAGTCTTTACCTTCTTTTCCATACACTGGGGATAAATCTGAACTCTCCACCAGAAGCAACAATGCAAACAAAATAGGAATTTTATCAATTAATTCACATATAAATTAACCATCACTTTCCTACATAGTGCATAAACCTTTACAACTGAGAAACTGGCTTATTCCTGTCCTTTCTCTAACCTAGATACAACTTTCCAGACTTGAGTGTGGAAGTTAAGAGAAATTATATGTGCCTGAGTCACACAACACAATGTTCTGTTCACCATCCTAGATTCTTTAGAATATTTTAAATAATGATACATAAAGTAAGAAAGATATGAGTTTCAAACTTAGCTTATAAACTTATTTTCTGAGGACTACCAATTTCTTAATGGCACCAAAGTTTAGAAAAAAAGAAACTAGAAATCAGAACAGTTCTTTTCTAACTGTTCCAAGACTTCCCTAAATCTGACTTGTAGATTGAGCCTTCAGCACAAAATTCAGGGTGATTTTTCTTTATTTTTTTTTATACCACAGTAATAATTATAAATCACTTGTGTAAGAACAACTTATTACTCATTTTTTTCATAACATTTCTTTTTCAGTCTACTTTAATAAACTAGAGAATATGTAGTGTTATCATGACAACAAATGCAGGAAGAAATGATAGATTCTTGAAACCCTTTCTCCCTCTCCTCCCCCTAATCTTGTTTAGCCAAAAAATTTCTTCAGTCAGGGAGAAAAAGTCAACCTGTGAAAAGGAGGGATGTAATATGCAAGTGAGAATATAGAATCATAGAATCATTAAGGTTGGAAAAGACCTCTAAGATCATCAAGTCCAACCATCAACCCAACACTACCATGAGCACTAAACTATGTCCTGAAGTGCCATGTCTACACATTTTTTTAACACCTCCAGGGACAGTGACTCCACCACTTCCCTGGGCAGCCTGTTACAATGATGGACCACTCTTTCAGTAAAGAAATTTTTCATAATACGCAAACTGAACCTCCCCTGCTGCAACTTGAGGCCATTTCTTCTTGTTCTGTTGCTAGTTACTTAGGAGAAGAGACCAACACCTACCTGTCTACAACCTCCTTTCAGGTAGTTGTAGAGAGCAATAAGGTCTCCCCTCAGCCTTCTCTTCTCTAGACTAAACAGTCCCAGCTCCCTCAGCCACTCCTCATAAGACATGTTCTCCAGATCCCCTACCAGCTTCATTGCCTTTCTCTGCACCCGCTCCAGCACCTCCATGTCTCTCTTATACTGTGGTGCCCAAAACTGAACACAACACTCAGGCTGCAGCTTGAGTGCTGCAGCTGAGTACAGGGGCATCATCACTCCCCTACTTATGCTGGACACACTGTTTTTGATATAGGCCAGGATGCTGTTGGCCTTCTTGGCCACCTGGGCACACTGCTGGCTCATATTCAGCTGTCTGTCCACCAGCACCCCCAGGCCCTTTTCCACTAGGCAGCTTTCCAGCCAGACTTCTCCAAGCTCGTAGTGTTGCAGGGGGTTGTTGTGACTGAAATGCAACAGGTCCCTCTGCAGATCCTTCCTACCATTCAGCAGATCAATACTCCCACTCAATTTGGTGTCATCTTCAAACTTACTGAGGGTGTATTCGGTCCCCTCATCCGGATAATTGATGATGGTATGAAACAAGACTGGCTCCAAAACCAAGCCCTAGGCAACATTGCTTATGGCTGGACACCAGCTGGATTTAACCCCACTCACAACCACTCTCTGGGCTCAGCCATCCGGACAGTTTTTAACCTAGTGAGGAGTACACCTAAGCCATGAACAGCCAGCTTCTCTAGCAGAATGCTATGGGAGACAGTGTCAAAGGCTTTACTGAAGTCTAGGTAGACAACATCCATCGCCTCTTCCTGATCTGCTAGGTTCGTCACCTGGTCATAGAAGGACAATATGCCATCAACCAGGGAGAACAAGATGCAGGCTGGGGAAAAAATGGTAAGCAAATAATTTTTCCGTGGCATATGACCCTTTCTGCTGTCATTTGACAGCACTGGCTGTAGCAGAGAGTATCTCTAAGAGGTAAAGCCATTTGTCATGTTAGACGTTCTAAGAAAGTAAAAGCCTATGGGGTAATGGTATATAAAGTAGTAAGAATCTTTTTGATAATTTTAATTTATGGATTGTCTCATGAGATAGAAACACCTGAAGCCAAATTACACCCAGAAATTTCATGCAAGCTTCTGTGTAAGAATACAGCACTGCACATATGTAGTGACAGTAGCTTGTCTTTCTTGTTATCTTAAAATGAAACACACAGTTACTTTGACTTCCTACATACTTCAGAATAAGAGAAGAATAACTTCAGGAAACAAAATCAACAAATTCTCTGACTCATGAATCTGCAGAAAGTGCAAGTAAACCAGCAAATTATCATAGAACAACATCGGGCATAAACATATTGTCAGATAAATAATGATAACTATTTGCCCTCAGCTAAGTATATTACATTTATTCCTGAGCAGAAGTTTGGCTAGCTGTATGGCATTTCCTACCAGACTATTTTCAAGGCTTTTACTCATCCAGTATTGGCTTGATCAGAATGTTTGTTATAATGTTAATGTTTACCAGAGCAACTTGTAGATTAAGAGCTAGTCTTCAAAGTTGTAAATTAGAAGTATCCTGGAGAAATCAGTGATGTTGTCAGACCTTTCACAGCAAGACACATTGATTCTTTTCAACACTGGAAAACTATCACTTCTCTAGATAACCTACGCTTTAAGAAATGGCTATGATCAATTAAAAATTACAAAAAAAGTAGTTGCAAAGAACAGGACATTTGCAATCCAGAGAAACAGAAATTGCTACATTTCTTGTGGGAAAAAAAAAATGTCATGGAATAGGAAGACAATCAACCTCAAGAAAGCACAGGCAGCTTGACTGTGAGCATCTCAGAAACCTCTGAAAATGCTCTAGATAAGAACTGGCCACTGTATGAATGGTCTGAAAAAAAAAGGAAAAGAGACAGGACTAGGAAATTGCAGGGAGAAAAAAAAGAAGATTAAGAACCCACAGAAATACTTTTTCTGCCTTTTTCTTTCACTTGTTTTTCTCCTAGAGCACCTATTTTTTTTTCATGTAAAAGACATCAGAGACAAGAGAAGTGGGAAAAAAAGCAAGGAAATAGCTTGTTTGTTCAGTTTGAAAAAATGACAACAACAAAAAATCAATTTTTCAAAAGCAGGTAAAAGTTATCAATAACAGTGGAAGACTTTTGCTAGCTTTCTCACTCCTCACACCTGATTCTTAAGAAGGGACTTCAAACTAATTTATTTACCACAAGGGAAAATATGCCTTTTGCAGATGTTTCCTCATGCCCTTCTCTTGTAATTATGGAAAAGTATGATGCTGCTTCATAATTAAGAACATTTCTTTGGTGCGTGAATACTAAAAATCAACAGCTTAAAGGTCAGAGAATTTACTTGAACAAATCATCACATGTATGCAACGTAAGAAACAGATCAATGCAGGATTGCTGTAGGAATTCCTCCCTCCATATATTCTTCTGTATTCATCTAGTGGACTTCAAAACTTTACCAACAGTAGTGTGATACACGAATGTTTGTTAATCAAATCTTAAGGTGATTAAGCAATAGGCCATGGCTTGAATAGAAATAATTATTGACATAGGGAACAGAAATAGGATATTAACATGAGAAGTAGAATAGAAGAAATCATCACACTAACTAACATGAAGCGTTTGAAGGGAAACAGGCTAAATTGCTAATAAGAGAGAGCTAACAAGATGAGCCTTGAAACTCTAACAAAGGGACTTGATTTACTAACAAGGGAGGCTGAAACTGATAAGGAAGCTGGTCGTAAAAAAATAAAACAAAACAGAACTAACAGATGAAAAGTAACACCTCTCACAGACTTATCAGGAGAAGAATGACAAGTAAAGAAGAACAGATGTTTACCAAGGACAAGAGCTGACCAAGACCAGCTCAAGTCTGCAAAGTCTGCTAAATCAACATATTCCAGACAAAAGGTGAAAAGTATATCACGAGGAAGACCTACGGCCTTCCTCCCAGAGACCACCACCCAAGCTTCAAAAACCCCTACCCAAAATCACCAGGAGGAACTGCGCAAGCGCAGGACTGATAAAGCTAATTATAATACGAAGCGGGGGAAAGGCGGGGTTAGGGAATTAAAATGTATAGACTCATTAAAACATACAATGTTTTACTGTATAAATATGAGATAGTTTGCCACTTCAGGTGCGAGCCATTGGTGGAGCGAGGTCTCCCCGGCCGCCCAGCGCTGTTTTTGCTTGCTGTACCGCTTGCTTTAATTTAATAAATTTCTGATTGATTTAGAGACAAGAAACTGAGTCTCTGCAAATTTCATTGATAACAGTAGGGAAGGGGTACTGTTTATGTGAAAAAAAGTGCACCTCTTGTACAAATCAATGCAAATAGCAACACAAAGGATGAAAGAGAATATGGAATATTCTGTGGTACTGCAACAAAAACAGTGTCTTGTGAGGCCTCCCTCAGCATAATCTTAGGGCAGAAAATTCAAGTAAAAATGAAGGTCTTTTGTCTTTCTAAGCTGTAAATAATTCAATACCTCTCCTATGCTAGAACAGAAGTGGCCAAATCTCCTTACTCAGCAAGCTATAGCTCTAACTCTTCCTATGGCCAAGATTCACTTCCTACAGCTAAGTGTTATTGGAGAAGTGGTCCCTTCCCATCTCAGCCATTCACACAAGACACACCATAGGGACTTATGAGAGAAACAGTTTTGAAGTAGTTCAGGGCCACTGGAAGGCAGATAATGTTTTACCCCTTTGAAGTTTGAGAGTCTGGCTGCACCATGTGGCAAACTGATGACATTCATCTTGGCAGACTTTGCTGGCTCTTGTTTTCCACCGTAATGAATTACTCACCAGCTTCCCTCTAGTATAGATTAGCTGTTGATTACGTGACTTAATCTGGAGAGCACAAGCTGGATTTGAACACTTCACAAGATTCATATGGTTAAAGACACAAACTTGAGCTACAGAGACAGTGAGGCTGTTTCACCTTTCTCCACTACCACTAATAACTAATATTTATCATTTAAATAAAAAAAAACTTCACAGTGCTTCACACAACAGATAAAAACAAGAATCTGCAATTTGGGCACTTTTGTTCTGTAATACTAGCTCTCATCTTTAGCACAATATTTCAAAACAGAATATTCCTAAACACTGAGTCACACAAATTGCTTCAGTTGAAGAATACATATTCCACTGTTAATATCATTTCTTTTATTTGTCAATTGATTAGCAATATTAACACTATATTTTTCAGCATTATACTTGATATCTTCTGGACGGTCTTTCGTTACCTAAGTTACAGGGTGATTCAACTCCCTATACATTTAGTTTAGGAATTGATGTGAAGTTTACCAATCGAGAAAATCTGAGCTGCAAAACACATAATTACACACTTCAGTCTAAGAAAATATTCAATTATTATTTATTTACAAGTATATCCCATAAATTTTAAAAGTAGCTACTGTGAAATGGTTTGAAATGATAAAAGGGATAAATATTTTAAAAACCTGCTTTTGGCATATTGAAGGACATAAACTAATTTATATTCATTTTTAATCATATTTCTGCATACATAAATTCCAAGTACTGTTATTTGTTAGTTGCATAAATTCATACAAACAGGCAATGCTGACAGGAAAAAAAAAAAGGGAAATAACAAAGGTCTCTATGTTACACAGTCACATGTAATTGAGTGTGGTGAGGCAGTGTTACAAGAAAAGTAACTCTGCAGAGCAGAACAACACTTTCATTATATCCTAGTTTTGAGAAACAGATTACCTAACCTGGCTTTAGGCGAAATATGATTTGATTGTTATGGGGAAGGCCTGACTAAACTTCTTGACTTAACTCTAATAATACTTCTGATGCCTCCATACTTGACTTTTTATTCATAAATACCATCACCACACTAGGACAATATTACCACACCACCACTCTAATTGAAGTGTTTTGAGAAGTCTGATTAGAGATCTCTACCTAGCACTGAATGACAATTAGTTGTTTTACTAGTACGTTAATCTTTCTGACCAATACAGGATTATTTCTTGCTGTTGCAATGCTTATCATGCTTTAATTTACATCTCTGTGTTTCCCTAGCAGCAATTAAAAAAGGCAAGAAATTTGTAGCAACAGCTTATAAGTATAGGATGACAGCAGAGGCTCCAAGTGTGTAAACACAAATCACAAAAGGTCAACTACTGGTAAACATAAATTTATGCACAATTAGATAGAGTGCCTAGGGCTCTGCACATTAGACAATATCTGGCAAGTTATCACGGTGCCAAGCATTATGAGAAAGTCTGTCCTCAGTCAGACCAGACAGGAAAGAAAGGGAGCTGTAAGAATAGTGTAATGTGGTGTGATTACAGCTGCTATGGAGGTCATTAATTCAGAACGATGTAGAAGTGGTCACCGAGACAGATTTTTCTTGCCTATCAGATAATCATCAGACTTGTATATAGTATCCTAGAACCTGGAGTTCTATCATATAAATGTATTTCTTGCTTACTACAATATAGTGTCACAGCTGCGGAGAATGAAGTTTTCAGGCATCTTTAAAAAATATGAAGTTGATCCAAATAAGGACAATGTAAACAATTATAAACTACTAGTAAAATTCAGAAGGCAGTGCAAAACTTAGTTCAAAATACAATGTTTAAATTACATAGAAAGTAGCCATTTTTTTCAAGTCTATCAGGATCAGATAGTATTGTATAAATGCAGCTCTATACTGCATCACCTCAAAAAAAAACCAGAGTAGAATTGGAAAAGTTATTGAGAAGGATGACATGCTATAAATATGGTGAGTAGAGACCAACTTGTTACTGTTTCTTTCCCAATAAGAACTAGAGGACATGAAGGGAAAACAGCAAATGTGAAGTTCAAAGCAGACAGAGAAACATCCTCATAAGTTACATAAATTGTGAAAGTTTTTCGCACAGAACTGTGGAATTAAATCATTTACATTAGTTCAAAATGGGACTGAATAAATCCATTGAAGAAATATCCATATCGGATTCAAAATACAAAGAACATTGCTAGCTTAAGAGTCATTTGGCTACAGCTGGGTGGAGGCCTTAATTAACTGCATGCTTGCAGTGATCTTAAGTCCTTGACTAGAAAATCATTACTGGCCAATGCCAGAGATGGAACACTGGGTATATGGTCTCATATATGAGATTTCCCATCTGATTCAGAAAAACATATTTCTCCCCTTCCAACTCTTAGGTTTTCAAAGTGTAACATGAGTACTTTCATATATTTATCTGAGAGTAAACACCATAAAGATGGTAATTAAAAGCACAACTTTTAAATGATCTAACAATATTTCATATGATCTAGAAGAAATATTCTTAAATATAAGCTAGGATGTTATTATAAATGGGAATTCAGTTTGACATTTATCTCCCTAGTAATAATTCATGCATACAGACAGAGATATTGCAGAGGCTAGGATAAAAAGAAAAAATTCTGGTTTTTAGAAAGGAAAATTAAATTTATTTAAAGATATAACTTGTCCAAAGAAAGGAAATCAGTTACATCCCAAGTTATCTAAAGAAACTCCTCCTGTATATCTGTCCAAATAATTGTGCCAGAATTGTTACTCTAATGCCTCCATTTCCACTGTGTTCTGTTTCTGAATCTCTCCAATGGCTTTTTTTGTTATCAGATTATTTCTTTTGATATCCTCTCTACAGCAAAGTTCTGCTGTATTCATATTAAAAAAATAGAAGAGTGAACAACATGAATGGGTGGTAATGTACTCTTCAGCTAGAAATGTGTTATTTAATCTTTTTCATGAGGAAAAAAAAAAAACAAACCAAAACCAAACAACACCCGTCCCCCCCCCCCCCCCGACTTTTTGTAAAGATGTTCCAAATAATCCGTTAGGAATAATGTAGAAAATAGAAAATTCTAGTAACTTTCTTTTGAAAAAGAATAGATACCAAATGCAAAAAAGGGAAGAAAATTACAAAATCGACAAAGTCTGTGGAGGAAGTACACAGCTGCCACTATTCGTCTATGTATTTTCATCTATGTATTAGGTTTCCATGGCAAGGTTTTGGTAGTGGGAGGGCTACAGTGGTGGCTTCTGTGAGAGATTGCTAGAAGTGTCTGATAGAGCCAATGCCAGCAGGCTCCAGACACACCCACTGCTGGCCAAGGCTGAGTCCATCAGCTATGGTGGTACTGCCTCTGTGATGATGTAATTAAGAAGGGAGAAAAAGTTACTGTGCAAGAGCAATTGCAGCCAGGGAGAAGGTTGTGAATATGTGAGAGTAACAACTATGCAGACATTGTCAGTGAAGAAAGAGGAGGAGGAGGTGCTCCAAGAGTCAGAGCAGAGATGCCCCCTGTAGCCTGTGGTGAAGGCCATGGTGAGGCAGACTGTCCTCCTGCAAGCCCATGAAGGTTAATGATGGGGCAGATATTCACCTGCAGCCTGTGGATGACTCATGCTAGAGAAGGTTGATGCCCCAAGGAGTCTGTAGCCCTGTGGGAAGCCTGCACTGGAGCAGGCTCCTGGCAGGACCTGTGGATCCATGAAGAGAGGAGCCCATGCTGCAGCAGGTTTGTTGGCAGGACTTGTGACACAGAGGGGCATCCACACTGGCACAGTCTGTTCCTGAGGAACCTACTCCATGGAAGGGACCCATTCTGGAGCAGTTCATGAAGAATTACAGCCTGTGGGAAAGACTCTCACTGGAATAGTTTGTGAAGGACTGTCTCTTGTGAGCGGATCCCCATGCTGTAGCTGGGGAAAAGTGTGTGGAGTTCTCTCACTGCGGAGGAAGGAGTGGCAGAGCCAATGTATTATGAACTGGCCACAACCCCTATTTCTCATTCCCCTGTGCTGCTGGAGGGGAGGAGGTAGAGAAAATTGGGAGCGAATTTGAGCCTGGGAAGAAGGGAGGAGTAGAGGGAAGACATTTTATGTTTTGGTTTTATTTTCTCATTACCCTATTCTGATTGGATTAGCAATAAATTAAACTAACTTTCCCTGAGCCGAGTCTGTTTTGCCTGTGATGGTAATTGCTGAGTCATGTCCCTGTCCTTATCTTGATCCTGGAGTTTTCAGTTACATTTTTTTCTCCCCTGTCCAGCTGTGGAAGGGGAGTGATAGAGCAACTGTGGTGGGTACTTGGCATCTATCCAGGGTCAATGCACCAGTCTACAATGTCTTAAAGGACCGCAAAGAAAATAGTGTTGCTATCAGCAAAGAAAGCTGCTAATTTCCACAGCATCTGCAAGAAATAAACTATTCCTGTCTGCTTAACAGGTGGCTAATCATTATCAGAAGCTCCTAGTATCTCTGTGGTTTTTACAACTGTTCAATTTACTTCAGGCTTTCATTTATTTTATTTACACTCTAACTGACACAGTAAAGAGTTAAGTTACTGCTGTAACTTAACTTAAAATTGAAAGCTAGATTTGCAGTACAACTGTCTTATTAAAACATCATGGCAGGAACAGAGAAATATACATCCCAAAAAACAAATCAAACATCAATAGGTACTGAGTAACCTGATCAAGAAATATACAGAAATACACAATTTTCTCATTAATTTTGCATATTTTATAGTGAGGGTCCTGAAATGAATACTGAATCTTTTGCACCCAAAACAGGGACATTGAGTCCCTGTCTTTCAACCTATGACAGATCCCAGATTATTGTATGCACAAGTTAAGAAAGAGGAGGAGTAAAAACTTTACTCAAATATGGGAGGTCATATGGACAAATTACTTAAAAATACATCAAATATATTATGGCATCAATAAACTAACGCAGATTGTACTATGAATCCTTTGTTAATTTTTTGATCATGGAAATAGGGAGCCAGGGTAACAGCAAGGAACGTACAATACAGCTATTAGTAAAGTGTCACATCAATTGCTCTGTTTCTAGTATCACCTGTTGTGCACATGGATGTTGTTACCTTATGATATGGAAGATGCTCCACCTGTAATTACATACTATATATCAAATATAACCCTGGTTAATGTGTTATGAATATGAGAACTTCTTATCACTTTTTGACTTCCTTAAAATTTAAATGATTAATTGAAATAGCTTTAAAAAAAAAAAATAAATATTGAGGTAATTCAGGACAAAATTCTACAGATTTTTCTCAATCACTTTTTCAACATTTCAAAACCTTTTTGCCATCTACTATTTAACAAACTAAACCAATCTAAAGAAAAAATAACCAACATCATCTGTTGAAAAATATACATTGGAGAACTGAGTACCAATCTCCAAGATATACTTATTTTCCATGAAGATGACCAAATTGTGTATGAAACACTATTAATATTATTTTTTTTATTCCTTGCTTATATTCCTTGTTTATATTCCTTGTTTAATATGAAACAATGTTAAATAATTATAATTAATAAAAATACTGTGCCCCAAAATTTGATGTTTAATGTACAGAAAGATAAAAAAGATGCTTACTAATGATATGCAGACCATGCAAGCATATATTTACCTTCACAGAATGGAGAGGATCCTTCAAACTGCAACTGTGCATTCAGTTTGCAGGTTAATATATCTTGTCCAACAAGGGTGAAACCAGGATGGCACTTGTACTTCACAAAATCTCCTGAAAAAGTTATCAACAAAAAGTTAAACAAACAAACCTCTCAAACAGAAGTATACTGAAATCTCAGGTAGAAGAAGTTTAATTAGAATTCAAGTGAATACATAAGAAAAGGAGACACTATTATTTCACCTATTTCAAAGTCATCATCTTCTGTAAATAAATCTGCATGTGGAACTGTGGGTGGAGGCTGGCACTTCTTCAGCTGATAAGCTGAAAATTTAAGTGAAAAAAAGATTAAATACTGGTGTGTTAAGAAATATTTTACAGAAAATTAATCTCCTATTCATACTTTCCAAATTACCAAAGCTGCACCGAACCTCATAGTCTCTCAGTTACAACATTCTCCAAGATAAATAGCATGATGCTACATATCATAAAAAAAACCCAAAAAATCACTTTAAATAGTCTGTTACACTGCCTAGATACAGATCTATTGTAGAATTGGATGCAGTTGTGATGTTTATGAGGAGATTTTTGCAGCTACAAGGCCACAAGAGTGTAGTTTATTGAAAGATACAAATTAAGATTTTTTTTAACGCTTGATTTTAAAAACCAGTTTTTACAGGGTTTTTTTGAAATATTTTTTTTTTTTAATAAATCCATGATTCATGGTAAATTTATTTAAGATCATCCAGTAAATCACAAAGTTAAGTAACATTTTTAAAATTCAATAGCTGATTGTGGTAATTAAATATTAATGATATAAAGCAAACTGACCATGAAAATTGAGGACAAAGAATCCTCCTGTTGAAAAATCACTATGAAATTTGAGGAGGACTTGATTGGTGGAACTGTAAGCTGTTTCCAGAGCTGTGTTCCCACTGAAAACTCCCAGCTGAGGTGAATTATGGTCAGGACCATCCCTAGGAAAGAAAATGTGAAAAAATCAGCTGAACAAAAACTGTACTTAACTTTTAAATTAACAGCCTCTTTTCTCTGGGCAGAAGGTTAAATATTGGTAAAAAAAAATTTTTCTAGTGATTCAAAAAGAGTTTGTTTTCTTTTTATTTCTAGCAAGACAGAATACTCTTTCTACCTTCATAGCCTTTGCAGTACTGATTGTATCTCCATGGGCAAGAAATTAATTGGCTGACTAAAATTTTCTGTCTGTTCTTGCCAAAATTTCTCATGTACACATCAGCTGAAAAAAAAAAAAGTCTAGCAAACTCATCTAATCTTATCATATTTCTAACATTTTTAACCCCTACACATTCCTACTCATAACTAATGCGTACAGAGGTGTGGAAGTTGCAAGTCACTCCAGTTTCAGTATCATTATGTATAACATGGAAGCCCGACCAAGTGGAACAAATAAATAATAAAAAATCCCTGCTTTTAACACTGAAGAATTTTTTGAGCTCTGCAACACTTATTTCTGGTCTTTTTGTATATTACATGTAGTGAATAAACTGACTAAAAAAGCATTTTTGAGATGCATTTTAGAAGGCTAAAGATTATCTAGAATCTTTCTGAAAACTGTTGGCTTTTCACTTTTCACTGCCTTTAAATCAGAAGGATATTTGTTCACCACAATTACATTGTTAAAAAGCCAAGCAGTAAGTAATTATTTCAAACCTATCAAGGTAAGATGTTCATAAAAAGAAAAATCTACCATTTGGACACACGCTGGTATGTCACACATATAAGTTGTACACACAACTTGTATTTTTAAAAATGTAGTTCGAAATAACTATTTTTCTCTTGTACAGTTTTTCAGGATTATTCGGGCTTCCAATGTCAACCCTGGTGTGGTGACCTGACCCACCACTTGGTGTTAATGATAACAAGAATAAATAGATTACATATAACCTGGCATAAAAATGTACTTTCTTCTTCCTCCTGCATTGAAAACAAGAGTGAAAGTAATGAATATTGAACAGGAACTTGAGAATTTACCTAGGTTTTCATTTTTAAAGTCTGAATCCCAGAGGAGAAAAAGACAGACAGACAGACAGACAGACAGACAGAAAGACAGACAGACAGACAGACAGACAGACAGAAAGACAGAAAGACAGAAAGACAGAAAGACAGAAAGACAGAAGCTTTGATATTGAAGTTCAACTTTCCAAATACAAGTGAATGGCATATATGTTAGTTACTTAAAAAAATATTACACTTAACAGCCTCCTCCCAGCAAATTCAGGAGCTATAGCCATCGCTGATACCTCAGATAATAACTCTAAAGAAATCACACTTCAGCCAAACAAGTTCAAAAAGCTGGCACAATTGCTTAGGCAAAAATAGGACTCCTTAATACAGTTAGATCTTTACTGCTGAAAGCTTTTTAAAAAACTATTTAATGTCAGAGAGGACAACGTATGATGTGTTTTACACTTGGATTTATAGGTAATGTCAGAGATAGCCAAATGGCAGTTCATAAACAGTTATGCATCTCTATAAAGTGATTGGATTTTCCCTGTATTATATGGACTTCAGTATTGCTGTCTGGAAAAAAATCACCTCAGACATAGGTACATGGACTAGCTGAGGGATGGGAGCAAATGATTCACATAGGAGTAACTTACATCCTACATCCTGTGAAACTGTCCTTTTGCCAAACTGTACAATATGTGAGCGATAAGTCACTTTGCACATTATGTGGGGTAAGGACCAAGTTTAGCCATAGATGAGGAAGTATGTAACAGCTTCAGCATCATCTACGCCTGTTCCTCAGTACAATAAATTCTTCTGCAAGAATTTAGACAGACCTGAGACCTCTTCCTCCAGCTGAGGACACAAAGTTAAGATGGGTTTGTGGCTTAAGAAATAGAAGTTCAGAGAAGGGGAACATCCAGAATGAAGCTTAAAGACACAGAGGTACAAGAGCTGAAATACTGGCTTGAGAAATACAGACGGTATATCTATCTGCCATAGTAAGAAATTTTAATAAGGTCTTAATTAATGCCTAAATTTGTTAATGCCTAAAGATGTTATAAAATTTACTATAAAGTTCAAGGCATATATTGACTAACATATTCATGGAACATGTAATTCAATACAATGCAGATTGTTACATCACTTTGACTTCACATGGCCTCACTTAGAAAACAGAGCTCAAGGAACATCTGATTAACAACAATTTGAGTTTCAAAGAAATATGGAAACAATATTCTTAAAGAGTTCAGACAGCAATTTTTAAATTTTTTTTTCATTTAGTCTTAGAACTTTTTTTATGCTGTTCTTCAGCACATATGATGACCTAAAGAGCAATACTAAGCTGTAGCTTAGTAGCTTAAGATCTCGCTGTAGCTTAGTAGCTTGAGATCTCACTGTAGCTTAGACAGGGAGATCTGATAAATCAATCAGAAAAAAATCTCTTTTGGTTCAAAAAACTGCATACCACACTGCAATGTAGTCATTCACAGGTTCAGTTTGGAGTAAGGTAAAGTTGATATAAATCCCATGGCCCGGAGGTACAATAATCAACCAAGTACAGTCTTTGGAATTCGGGTATTCATCTGGAAATCCTGGGGAATAAACTGTACCATTCTGTGCAGTTACATTATAGCCACAAGGAGCTGAAAAGAAAACAAATGAAAAATTAGTAGGAGAAAGATACTTTTTCATGTTACAAATGGAATATCAAAATGCTGCAAATTCTAAAAGCTCCAAAGGACAAGACAATCTAGGTCTTAAAGACAGCATTTTTCTGTGGTTAGTTGCTCCTCAGAGACAGAAAGTATTGATATTTCTAAGAAATAATTTAACCTGACGTATTTCAGATTTCATTTCTTAAAATCCATCAAAATCTACTGCAATTATTTATTTGATACAGAATTTTTGAAACTAAGTTAGTACACATTTTAAAAGGGGCACCTTTTGTTTGCGTTCAAGATAAAGAAACAAATAAACATACAACTGAACCCTGACTGAACTGGAACACAATTCAAGAAAAAAAAAAAAATCTGATTCTTTTACTACCCTAAACCCTTTGTTTCTGGCAGCTCTTAGCCAAGTTTAATGGTACTTCGGTTCCAGATTATTCTTATGACAAGTAAAGTGAAGGTAGAGACACAGATTAGCAAACACTTGCTGAATGAAATCTGTAGACAAATCAATGCCATGGAAAGGTGGTTGATTTAATTCAAGGGTAGATAATATGTAATAATGTGCTCTCATTTGAGTGTCCATTTTGGGGAACTGACTGATTATGGATGCAAGCATGGATTGGAGTAGACATATGGCCATTAGTGCAAACTAATAAGTCTCACTCATTAGAGTGAGACCTTAATCTCATCTAGGGGCACCCAGTCTAGCTCTGGAACATTTCTCATTAGCTCTTACCATGAAGCTTGTGTTATTATTGTCAGAGTTTCTATGACTCTCCTTCACACCCTCTTCATTTTTTTTCCACCTTTCAACATGCGATGGAAAAGGAAAAAGAAAAAGAAAAGGAAAAGGGGGAAAAAGTAAGAAGAAAAAGGAGAAATGAAAAGGGGGGAAAAGGACTGAGAAATGCAGAAGGATGTCATATTTCACCTATGGTGTAAAGTTGTTATACTATTGGGATAGAAGGATCATCATGATGAGTAGCCCTTTTTGGTGGAATCCTTTTAACAATCATGGGAATTATAGGACTGGTTAAGGAGGCTTTAACCACTTCATTTTTTTCATCCACATCAGCACTAGCTAGTATGTTGTATTTTGCACATCTTCCTATCTTGGAACAGAACAATATCTGCTTGTAAGCTACCACCCTTTAGTGTCCAATGAAGGAAATGAGCTAAAGAAAATGAAGGGTTGACTCTGACTCCTGGGTACACACAGAGTTTAAGGGCAGCTGGCAATGTCTATCAGGTCTGATGGTTCTATGACTTGAGCCCATTTTTTCTCTAATCCCCTAGATTTATGGCATGCTCAGATTGCCTGGTCTCAGAAATCTAGTCTATTCTCTCCATAGTACTCCGCGTTACAACTAGAAGACTACTTTGACAAGTATGCTTACTACATTGAAATACACTTCCTGAGACTAATGGAAAATCCTTTAAGTTCTGGTTAAGATATAGTGGTTTTCTGACAGAAGTTTTATACTTCAATATATTTTGAGTTTATTACATTCTTGACAGATTTATTAATGTTGTCAACGACTGCACACATTTTTTATTTTGCCTCTTATTCTCTAGTACTCTACAAAGAATACAGATTGATTGTATCTCGGTAAACATAGTCTAATTCCTCTTACATCATTGTTAGCTATGACAGATCAATAAATTATCTCAGAAAAAAAAAAGTGTGTCACAGACAACAGTAATAAAGTAAGCAATACACACAGCTGATAGTAGGCTTTCTCCAGAGATCCTTAAAAATCACAGGAGACAGAAAATTAAACAGAAATAACAAGTTATATCTCAAACACAAGACAAAAATAGCCTTGGTTTGAATAAACAAATCTAAATTAATGAACTTATTATATTGCACTTTGAATGATAGGTATGAAGAAACACAGATTTCTGAAATGGAAAGACATATAATCAAGTCTTCTACACTTTCAAATGCTAACAGCAGACCACATGCTGATTTAAAAATACCATACTATGTGTTCCCATATCCATTCACACCTAATTCCAGATATAACATTGTGCAAGGAAGGGCAGTGAACATTTTTAAAGATCCACTCAAATGTGCCCAAACTTAGTTAGTCCTTTATTGACAGATATGTATGTTATGCCAAGACAGCCACACTGTATCATTAGGGCAACCTGATTGCACAGGAGTGAAGCTTTAGAGCATAACAACATGACAAGCTTCTACTACGATCTCGTGAGCAAAAATTAAATGTTTTTCTCCCTTTCAACATGTCTGTTGTAGAACCTAGACTGAGAATAGTCTGCATGCTCAGTTAAAACACTAACCTGTTCTTAGTAAGAAATCATAGCTATAAATGTATGTAATTGCACACACAATGGAGAAACGTGCACTCAGGCCTCAGCTGTGTGGAGCTGTGCAATGTAGATGCCTGTGGGGAGGCTTGGAAGGTAAGATTCCCATGCAAAGAATCCAGGACAAATGTACATTTTGAATTACAGACATGTCAGCAACACAGAACACAGGAATTAATTTTCTGAGCTAGGAAATTAAAATAAACCTACTGAATTAAAACTAAATTGGGAAACAGAGAAAAGAAAGAATGACTTTCTCTTCATGTCATTAGAAACTAAATATTATTTTTTCTTCCTGCATGTTAATTCGAACAGAACAAATATTTCTTTATTCTGACTTCATCTAAGAAAACACAGAAAATGCTAATTTGTGCTATAAAAATCTAAACTACTAATATAGACCTCATGTGTCTTCAATATTATTTCAGGAAACATGCTTCTCCAGGGAGTAAAAAGGAATAATAAACAAAAAGATACAAGGTTGCCTTTTGCTGCATGCATCTATATCACTATTCAGGAATATTAAATATTTTTCTGAAGTCCTTTTACTTCAGTATCTTCATTTTGTGTTAGATCAGAAAAATACACACTCTCTCAATAAAAAATAGCTGGTTTTAATCACCACCAAACTAGAGGAAAACCAGTGATGTTCTCACATGTGAAGTGAAAGCATTTGATCAGGTTTTTAATCTCTTTTAGGGTTAAAAAATACATCTAGATATAAAGTGATTTTATTTTTCCTACAGGATTTAATTGTCATGGAAGGTAATCCAACAATTTTATATTATATTTTTTAAAAGTCCTAGATATAGAATACTTATTTTTGTTTAAGACCTCTGATTGCTAACTAAAACTAGCATTACAAAGTGTACCAGATTATTACTTGAATCCATTTATCTTTAATCATATTTTCATTCATAAAAGATAGCAAATCTGTCCTGCTGTTTAACAGAATACTGTTTTTAATCAGAAGCAATATATCGTTGAAATAAGAGGTACAGAACAATTTTGTTGGTAAAATTTTCATAAAACTATGCCAAATAGTTAATTCCTCAAAAAACTGAAAATCAATACATGTATCAACAACGTGTCATAAGTAAAAACATCTGATGTACCTAAAATTTCCTTCTGCAACTTTCACCCAGCCTCATGTCCCTGCTTATCTATCTTTATAGAAGTCACGCTATACACACTATATAATTGGAAGAGGTATGTGTTTGTTATGCCTTTAAGGTGTATCATATACAGAGCGCCTCTAAACTAACCAAGTGTTAACTTTGTTCAGTTGAAACCTCTTAGTTGTATAATATATAGTTCTACGTTCTATTGCAAGACTTCTATTCCTTTGTAATTAATGTTTTAAAATTATTAAAATAAATTATATAATTAACGAAAATTTTTAAATACAGTCTTTCTTTAGCTGACAACTTTCATTCAAAGCTTAATTAGAGGGAAGAGAGGGACAATAAGTCACTGCAGATACATCACCACAAAACTGCTGTGGAAGAAATAAAACTCAGGCTAAGGCATCTGACTCAAAAAGCTTAACCTAGCATTAGGAAGAAAGGAAGAGGTGTATGATCTATAAAAAAACAGAAAGTGCTGACTTTTGAAATTAGGCACCTAGGTTTCTGAAGGATTCTAAGAATATTTAGTGTTAAAAATTCTGTTTGGCAGCACCTGAACATAAAATTTCACAGGCTTTGGAAGGGTCCTACCGAAGTGCTAAAGATGAAGTGCTGTAATGACAGCTAGCAATGACACTCTTTTATCTTTTGTTGCTTTGATTCAGGAAAAGAAATTAACTTCTCTGGATGTTCCAAAACCAGAGAAATCCCACACAGAATATATTTGATTAGGAAAGGTGAAGCAGCTTGTTAGAAATGGAGGAAAGCCTTTAAATTCACGACATAAAAATTAGAGAGCTTTATTACAGGCCAGGATAATGAAACAAAATGGATTGTGATATTGATTCCATTTCTTATCAAGTGAGGAAGCTAGAAGATTATTTCTCAAAGGTGAATGAAATAATAGCTACCTTTCTTATCCATCCTCCCAGTTTAACTTTAATTTATATACTTTATCCTTCTCATTTCTGATATACCACTACAGAAATGATCCCGAAAATATGTACTGTAAAAGACCAACATTTGAATTTAAATGCTCTTGTTAATATATCACTTGGGTTACCCCAAATGCCAAAAATTTAATAGTAAAAAGTAGTAATAAAAAGACTAAAATATAGCTAGAAAAATAATACTAACACTACAACATTCAATGAACTAATACAAAGAAGGTCAAAGAAGGTGTACCCCCCACCCGCCTGGGTGATTAACAACGGTGAATTAGTAACAACTGATGAGGAGAGAGCTGAGGTATTTAACAACTTCTTTGCCTCAGTTTTCACCGACAACCTCTCTCTTCACAGCCCTCAAGATGGTGACCCACGGGAAAGGAAACAAGTTGACAAAGTCCCTCCCACTCTAAGCAAGGACAAGGTTCATGATCACCTGAGGAACCTGAACATAAACAAGTCTATGGGTCCTGATGAAATGCATTGCAGAGTACTGAGGGAATTGGCTGATGTAGTTGCTGAGCCACTCTCCATAATATTTGAAAAGTCCTGGCAGTCAGGTGAAGTCCCTAGTGACTGGAAAAAGGCAAACATCATGCCCATCTTTAAAAAGGGTAAAAAAGAAGACCCTGGGAACTACCAACCTATCAGCCTCACCTCTGTGCCTGGGAAGATCGTGGAACAGATCCTCCTGGAGGACATGCTAAGGCACATGGAAGACAGGGAGGTAATCCAAGGTAGTCAACATGGATTTACTAGGGGCAAGTCCTGCCTGACCAAACTAGTGGCCTTCTACAATGAAGTGACTGTATCAGTCGACAAGGGAAGACCTATAGATGTCATCTATCTGGACTTCTGCAAGGCCTTTGACACA
>JAVFHW010078375.1:8562-57719 GCA_032159205.1 Eurystomus glaucurus suahelicus
TGTGGACATATTGGAGTGTGTCCAGAGGAGAGCCACCAAAATGATCAGGGGAATGGAACATCTCTCCCATGAAGACAGGCTGAGAGAGTTGGAGCTGTTCAGCCTGGAGAGGAGTAGGCCCCGGGGAGACCTTTTAGTTAGCTTCCAGTACCTGAAGGGGGCCTACAGGAAGGCAGGGCAAGATCTATTTAAACGGGTTTGTAGGGATAGGACAAGGAGTAATGGTTTTAAGCTAGGAAAGGATAGATTTAGGTTGGATATTAGAAAAAAAGGTCTTTAACATGAGGGTGATAGATCACTGGAATGGGCTGCCCAGAGAGATGGTGGAGGCCCCATCCCTGGTGTCATTCAAGGTCATGCTTGAAGGGGCTCTGAGCAACCTGACCTAGGTAGAGATGTCCATACTTGAGTAGTGAGGTTGGACCTGATGACCTCTAGAGGTCCCTTCCAGCTTAGAACATTCTATGATTCTATGAAAAGGAGCATGCTGAAGTTTTTTGATGTCATGATGTATTACGAGTCAAATGTGTGGTGTTTTCTTATCTTCTAACAGCTACAGTCCCGCTGACATTTGTGTTTACTTAAAAAAGCAAAAGCCTCCATCTCCAAAGACACAGTCCCTAAGAGCTGATGTAAAATACCTAGCTAGACAGTGTAGTCTCACTCGCTAGTCAAGTAAATCTAATAGTTTCCTTCTCTTCAGCTGGATCATGCAGTTTTCAGTTTAAACTTCTACTAAATGAATTTCTGCCCTCTTCAAATAATATTCATGTAGAAAGGGATGAATAAGAACTTTCTCAGCATTCTTATGAAATAAAAGCTGCTGCAGTCTGTGTATGAGCTTCACTGGGACCTTTTGCTTACGCCTACATTGAACACGGTGCAGCTAGCTAAGACACCAGTGGCATCAAAAGTAGTATTGTATAAGTTCAAAGCACACTGAAGAAGCAAGACAAATAAATATTTGAGCAGCTGCCTTGTGCTGAGCCCCCCCACAGCTGTGGTCAGGCTCTGATCTAGAAGTGCAAAAGATAGGCCACCCCCTTGATGTAATGTTTGGATCACCACCCCAATCCTGTTAAAATGTTATCCTTCAACTGAAGGTTGCAAACATTTAAATTAAATCATATTATCAACTTTTTTTGAAAAGAGTAAAATTTAACTTAGAAAAATGATGATATGATAGTGACATAATTACTTAGAACTCTCACAAAAACAGTAAAATCACAAATGAAGCAACAGTCTAAAGCAATGATACACATCTGTTAAATATACAAAGTTAAGAAACGATCAGATTTTCATGGATTTAATGCCATAGTATATACAAAATACTTATTTTTTTAAAACAAGACGAAGCCAAACAAAAAATGTCCAACACCACCTGCACTCCCCCAAATCAGATTTTTTCTGATAGATGGATGGTAGGTCTTAGTTTTTTTTTTCACGGCACAGCTGGTTTTATCTTGGCATATATGAATTTATGGCACATAGGCTTAAGGATAACACATCAAGAAGACTGCTAAAATAAAAATGAACTGCATACTTTCTGGAAGCCTAAAGCCATCCATGAGTTGGTATGTGGTGAAAGAGGAATTCTGATTTTCATTGTGTCTTGTATTTTAAACAAGATTTCTGTCATTGCTTTGTGCTGTGGTGTTATTGATAACACTCTTGTCACTGCTTTATGTTGCAGTGTTATTGATAACCTCCACTTGTCAGCTTCCAGATATGAGTACTGCACATGCAAATTCTAAGAGAAGTGCATTTTGTGAAGACTTATTGTGTACGTTTTACAGATCTCAGTAGTCTATCCAATCTTCTTCTCTCTGATGATTTGATAGAATTGTAGATATCTTTTATTGTAAAGCCTATACCTAGCTCTAAAATGTCTACATCATCTTGACAGAGGAATTGTTTTAAGTATCTTCATATGCGTTTATCATTACTCGCTCCTCCCTTCTTAAAAATCTTTGATCTCATCCATAATGAAAATAATATTTATCTTGGGAATTGTGACATTTCCTTCTCTTCTTCCTTTTCTTTAAAATCTTTGAACATCCTTTGTGTTCTTTATCTTCAAAGAATATATACCAACCTGACAGCTGTCTTGTGCTTTTAATGTAACTATCTTTATTTTACTGACCTAAGCTTCTGTTAAGTTTTAATTGTCTCTCCTGTGTTGATCTTTCCCTTAATTTTGATTATCTATACCAACACGGATGTTTGGTATAGAAGCTTTGTCCTATCTTTTTTATGTTTCAATTTTAAGGATTAGCTAACAACTCTTCTACTACACCAGCAACTGAGGTGGTCTATTTTAGAGGACTGAAAATCCACTTGGGCAGGAGCATTAATTTACCAGGTCTACCAGGGTATGTGTAAGACAGCAATCACTCTGTCACCAAGGCTGACAATTAAGGAAACAGTGAAATAAAGGAATAGAAGGAAATTTTAGTAAGAAACTCTAAAGGGACATCTGTACTCTGTGCATAGCTTATGGCTTCCATAAGACTTCGTAATATTTCTATATATGTCACCTCTAAATCACAGAAGATGCACAATCATTTCCTGAAGAGTATGGCATGTTGAACAGATAATGAAGGCAAAGAATTTGCACTGTTCTTCACAGAAGAGATTTTGGATGCTAAGTTATCGGTTGTAAAATGCTTCAGAGAATGTCTGGGTATTATCCTGGTTTAGAGCCAGTGTAAAGAGGTTCACATGTTTTGTTGTACAGATATCTTCTCTGTCTCGTGTACCAGAGACCAAAGTTCCAGTTCCTTGATTTCTTTCCATGAGAAGAGCAAAGCCTTGGACACACTAGTATAACTCTCGTTTCAAGAGGCAGAAGATGAGACTTAAAACTAGATCTGCAGGTTCACCCTAGTTTCCAGACATGACATTCAGGCCCGTTTTTACAAGAGAGAACTTACTTAGACTATTTTGTATTTAAGTTAAGTTTGTAAATAACACTTTTTTTGGAAAAGAAAAGGGTATTTACACCAATTATATTGAATCCTGCCTTTATTTTGTCCAAAATGGGGACTATAGGTGGGACGACATAATCTACAAGTAAAGTATAATGCAACTAAAATTAAAGAGAACCCTGCACAATTTTAAACAAAAAAACAGTGTAAATACTGGGGATTGAATAGAATGAAACTGTGTTTACCACTGATTTTCCAACTGAAGCTCCTTTTGTTTTTCTATCTATTGATAAAACATCTGTTTTTCCTTAAAAAATAGCTATTCAATGTAACATTTTCACAAATCATGGAAATGCTTTTGTCAAATCCAGGAGTCAGTGGTGAATAGGAAACAAATACATAATCAATTCCTTTTTGCCAGATGTATGATATCTCATTTTTATTTCTAGCTTTTTTTTTCCGCCCCTTTATCTGTTGGTACTGTGAGCAGAACTCTCCATGCTGTGGGTAATATAACTCCAAACATACCAAGATGCTTTTACTTTGAGATTTATACTCTCTCTTCCACTGCTAAGGAGTATAGGTTTTCATTTATCTGACGTTAGTCACTACTCTGTTTCTTAATTCCTCCTCAAAAGTATTTTGTCTGGCTTCTTTACGGAACACTGGTCACTGAAGCATTACTAGTCTGATCTGATGAAGTAATTACAGTGTTCATTGCATGTCTCAAATTTCAAATAGCTTGCTTTATATTCACCAGAAAAGACTTATTTTTAATCAAGTACAATTGAGAATAGCCACACTTGAAAATGTTCTACTTTATATTCTGTTGATATTAAAAAAGGGGGTGGAGGAGAGGACCCTGACAAGGAATGTAAGTACTTTCCCAAAGTACTACTTAAAATGGCAATACTATTTAAAATAACAAGTGCAAAGAACCAAAACTAAAATGAAGTTTTCTTCATTTTAATATGTAAGTATGTATGTAAGTACATTGTAAAAATGTATTACAGTAACAGTGACCTTTTCCAATATTTTAAGAAAACAGATATTTCAAATCCTCTAATCACCATGAACACTGTGTTTCTTTCTTTAAATAGTATATTTGCAATATATCCATTGTTAAGTGTACATTTCAGTCTTGGTGTAACAAACAGTATGTTCAAAATTACTTTAGAAACCTTTTCTTGCATCTATTAAACAAACATTTGAGCAATCAATCCTGACATATTACAGTAGAAACACTAATTTGTGCAGAGAGAGAAAGCTTTTGGTAGATATATTTATGTGCTGAGTTTCTTCTTAACATTTCTGTAGTCAAGCAGTTACAATCTGTGTGAAGTTAATGGGGAAGTTTTATATCTGAATTCAGTGAATGAAGTGTGCAGCTGCAGTAGACACCTACTATGTAAAAACAAAACCAGAATTTATGATCTGCTCCATACACCTCAACAGATTTTTTATGCTGCACCTATTCCTTTCCCATTAAACATCTTTACTTTGTACTGGTCTGCATTTTCCAGAGTTTGGCAAGTTCATTTCTTGACATGAAAGACAAATTTCTGGAAAATGATTAATTATTGCACAAAATATGTGAATTTGGGAACAGAGGTATTTGTTGAATTACTAGACAAATAGCAAAAAAGACAGCATTCTAAGGGGATGGTGTGATTATTGTCTTGCTCTCAAAACAAAATATCACTGTCTTTCATGGCAGAGTTTTATATAGAAGGTCATATAATGGAATTATGTGATTCTTCCTTGCTCTCTCTGTTCCCTTCTCCTTCCCTCTATTTCTCTCCCTCCCCCTACCTCTTTCCCTCCCCTATTTCCTACTTGGTTCTCTTGGTCTTAGTTCTCCCTTTCTTCTCCTGTTGGCATGGAAATGACAAAATTGCTTGTATTAGTACATCAAGTTACATTGTTTGAATTATACACATTTTAGTATAACACTGACTGAATCAATAGTAAAAGTGGTAGGAGTACAGAATTTTAAAGGGATCTTATTAATTCTGGAAGAGTCAGGTAGTTTGTTTCACATGAAGGATTTGGGCATGTAGAAGAAAACTTTTTAAAGTTGTTTTTTTCCATTTATCACCATACAGGAAGTAAACATTGTTTAGACTGTTCATTTCATGCTAGGATTTTCGCAGTAATCTTCAGTGAATGAAGACAGGTCTCTTGTACCTACGTAATTCAGGGGTAAACCAAAGACAATAGAGAGATATTTGTAGATTTTGTCATTCTGCAACCACAGGTGAGAGTGACGGAAAGTATGCAGATTGTAGATACCTACAAAGATAGAAAAAAATTTTGAACAAGATTTTGGCCACAGTAGTGTAAACAACTGAGGACACAGGCTTAACTGTCAGGAAGAGGCTAGATGCACTCAAAAGTTGGCAGGATGTAGTTCTTCACTTGGCCCAGGTTGTACTACAAGTTTTTGTAAAATATGTATTCAAGTCACTTCCAATTTACAGCTGTACTTGTGGTCTAGAATTTGTGTGAGGGCTAGAACAGAAAGAATGACCCCTGAAGATATCTCAGGCTTGATGTCCAGATTCCTGATATAAATCTTTCACACCAGGAGAAATCCTTTTAAGATATTTCAGAAAATGAATGAAGATTTACCAAAATGGGATCAAGTAGAAAGCAAAAATATATTCTGAAAACTGTAGCCGTATGGAAATATCTAAGTATATGAAGGAATGGGAATGGGAATATACTAGGAATAAAAAAAAAAATAAAACAATCTTTGTTATTTTATGTCTTATTCAAGAAACTGTAGTCAGATCATTTCACTGTTAAGAGCTCTGCAGACACAAACATTACACTGAGCAGAAGACAATGCATTACTGAGTGTGGAGTCACAGAATGATTTGAAACAATCTCTGGAGGTTATCTTGTCCAACCCCTCTGCTTAAACGGGGCAACATAGAGCCAGTTGTGCAGGGCTGTATTCAGATGGCTTGTGAATATCTCAAAGGATGGAGACTCCACCACCTCCGTGGACAACCTGTTCCAGTGTTCAGTCACCCTCATATTAAAATAGCATTTCCTGGCATTCAAGAGGAATCTCCATGTTTATTTGCTTTAGCACTAGCAAAATAAAAGTTAAACTAACAGGCACCATAACACTTTCAAATTAGTGTTGTTACCTATCTTCCTCTTGAAGCTTGATTGTATGTCAGCCATATGCAAACTTCTTAAACATTTTTACTGATCCGAAGCACACATATGAAAGAGTAACCTTAATTTTTCTTCAAGAAAAGATTGATATTAATTGGCTTTATTAAAGCTATGTAGACTTTACCGAAGTATTTATCTCTTTGTCAAGTTTCAATATGTTCAATGAAATGTTCCTGAAATGTTTCCTTTTAATTATCTGTCATCACTTCTAGCAAATCCTTCCTCCATGCCTCTAGAACTGGAAATTCCTGAACTCAAGTAATATTTGAAATGCACATCCTAGTCACTTGTTCCAGTTAATTTAGCCTGAATATCATGCTTCATCTTTCAAAGGCATCAACTATCAACTGACTTCAGTGGACATCTCTGGCAATAATCCATATGCTTTAACTAACTTTTGATTACTGTTTTTTAAAAAAATATTATTAATATTGTGCATTCTTCTTTTTCATTTCTGTGTGAAAAATGTTAATTTTTTAAACCTGTGCAAGCAGTTGGCTTCTCAAAACTTTTTTCTGAAAGGCATGTCATGGAATTTGAAATTAAGCACTGCCATTGGCTCCAATGGAAGCAGGGTTGAGCCAAAGCAGCACACAATATACTTCAGCAACTCAGCAATTCACCTGCTTCCTTGTCATGTGTTCTTTGGAACTGCAGGGAAAACAATTCAGGAACTTCCTAAGTTCTGTCTTGGAGAGACAACTTTATGTTTTTATTTCAAGTAATGTCTCTCTTTTCTTCCTCCTATCCCAGACACGCCCCTTTTTCAGGTAAGTTGAAAAAAATGTAATGGGAGAATTCCAAGATACATGTCCTAGTGATTCAACAAGAAGGGAAACTTAGGTGCATTATAGGAAGTACACTCCAAAACCAGTATGTTCAGCAACACCTAACTGGTGCCTCTTGGAAGCTACACACACATTTCCTTTTTTTTTTTTTTTTTAATGGGATAAAGAAGATAGAATTTTCAACAGGGAAAAATATATACGTTTGCTTAATTTTTTAAAAAATTAACATTATCAATTTTGTAAAGGAGAAGAAAATCCTGTCCCTCTTACTCAGAAGCTGTGGAACATAATGAAAACACGGTGTGACTCCATTTGCTTCAGATAGGAGTGTGAAGCATTCAAAATATAGCCACCTTAAGGTATCAGCTTTGAAAAATTGATGTGTGGGGACTTGAGTCAGTTCTTTTTCCTTTCTGATCAAAATATGTTTAAATGAGAGTTGAAAAAATTCTGCAGAAAACAGACAATTTTGGAAACAAATCCTGTCAAAAAATGTATAATGATTCATAGTTCATATGGCAAGCAAATAGGCAAGGGATGTCAGAAAAAACCCCCATTCCTTGCCTATTAACTGAATAGAATAGTTCCTTTCATTGCTAATGCTTATTGTCTGTGTCATATAACAGGTGTTCATTCTATCCTGACAAAAGCTTTTTCTGTACTGTACACTTACTTTTCTCACTCTCATAATATGAAATAGCCTCCAGCTTGTGGTAGCACTGTATCATCTTGCATTTTTTGCTTTCAACCTCAGCAGGTACAGTTTGTCCCTTGCAGCTTGCAATGGTGATTGCAGGAGGAAGTTAATTATAGTCTGAATTTCTAGATTTCAGTGTGCTATAAATATCTATGAATTGTAATTAAACATTCCTTTTGCAGTTGACATCAGTTTTACAAATTCAAGAAGACCGAATTGATGGTCTGAATTGCATTACAAATACTTTCCTTTTTCTTTTTTTTTTTTTTCTCTTGTAGTTATCATTTACATAAGCAAGTAAAATGGCTGTGTACACTGTCTTATAGTTATCCTTCACTTTGGCCAGTCCAAGGTGGCCTGGTGACCTAGACCATATGACTTTCAAGTTGTAGAATATGGAGAAGTGTGAAGATTTTTGTATTTAAAGGTAAAGTTTTGTCCTGCAGCTTGGGCAATAGTGAAGGTTTTGTTTTTTCTGTAGGTAATAATTTGCAATGATCAGCACAATAGGTACACATAGGCCAACAAATAATAATAAAAGAAAACAGCTGAACAATGGAGATTTGTATGATCTTTGGATGAACTGATGGTGATAACATCAGATATGCATTTAAATAAAGCAAACTCACTTGGGATTCCCTATCCAGCTGTTGTGAAGCAAATAACTTGAGGAGGCAATACGTGCATGTTTTTTTCTTGTCTTCACTGTTATACACATTGCAGTAGGGTGGCTTATTAACATTTTGTTTAAAAGTGAGATTACAAAGTGATGCTAACTGGAGTAGAGGTCAGAAAGAGTACAGATGCACAGCAGTGAGAGTGAGAAAATGATTAAATTAAAAAGGGATTTCAAAATCCTTTTTTGGCAAATGTTTTCCTAGTCCTGTGAAGGTGATGTGAAGGTGGTGTGAAGATGTTAAAACAATCAAGAGGGGTATGTAGGGGGTGGTCTGCTGAAGAAGGCATACTAAATCTAAAAGAAGCCTCTTTTTGTAGTGTTGCATTCTACCTTAGCGGAGCAGAGGACTATTTTCCTGCTGAGCTGAAATTTCAACCCATCCTCAGAAGGAACAACTAACCCAGTATTGGGTGCATGTTAGCTTCACCAGAAAGATGCATATTCTACTTAAGCCTACTAGAGTCAGAAATTATATTTATCCTGCTCATTGCATGCTTCTTCCTCATCTCTGTTTTATTTCAGCAAAATGTGTGTTACTGCCTTCCTTTTTTAGCATCTTAGCTACATATGGCTATGCCTCAGGACTACTGTAACTGTTGTCATTTTAAAAACTGCTTCCAGTCTGCTTCTGACTACTCCAGATACCAGCACCGAAAAATGGAAGAGCTTTTCCAGGCCGTCTGGTCTCATTCTCTTTGTTGCCGTAGCTTAAATAATAATGGGATGGAAAGAACTTGTCACAAGATGTTCAGGATAAGTGAGTTGTGTCCTCAGGATGAAAACAGCTTGAATGAGTTCTGATAAAATGGGAACTAATTCAATATGCCTCTGCATAAAATACGACATCATGATTACTCAAGAGCTGGGAAAGGCTTTAAAAGTTTAAGTCCTTCACCTTATTTATTGCACTGCCAGTTATACATGGGTAAATTGAACACATTCTCATTTAGGGTATTTGATTTTAACTCCCATTAGATCTGTTTAACAAGTTCTTTAGAGTGCATAAGACATAAGTCACAGGTTAAACTAAAACCTACATTAGTTTGTTAGGTTTTCAATGCCTTACAATAACTGTAGCACTTTTTAATGCTTAGAAGAAAGTCTGGGGACTTTACAGTAAACTGAGAAACTTTTTAATTAGCTTGCTTTTGTTTAACATTGATGTTTACACTGTTTAGATGTAGATACCATGTTTACGGGGTTTATTTTAGGTATAGGAAAACCTATAAAGAAAGCAGACTTACTCTTGTTCGATGAAGACTTCAGGCAGGCCTAACCTGGGAACCAAGGAACAAGGTAAAAAAAAAATCAGGAAAACCTCCCAGGGTTCCCGTTTCCCTATTTCAGGAGGAAAATAACATTTCTCAGAGATTTGGATGTTGGAATAAACTTTACCAATGAGAAGTTAGACAGCAGATAACTGGCAAGAAGATAAAGGAGATATGTTCAGTTAATAAATCACATCTCTGAACTCCCAAGCATAACACCTCCACATCTATGTAATTTATACATATAAAAGAAATATAGCTATAAAATACACATACAACATGTCACTGTACATTCAGTCTATTAACATTTCCAAAACACTTGTCACAGTCTTGTCTGAGCTTTGTAAAGAATTAAAACACTACCATAAATATTTCAAAAGTAGCAATTAGTTTTCCTTCTTATGCCAGATAAAATGGTAAGCTGCTGTTTCTGAAGAAAAGTAATGGCTGCATTCCTGCTCTCTTTTTAGTGAAAGAGAGTTGTTTTATAATCCCATTTTATTGCTTTAACTCTGGTCCTTTAGGGAAGGTTGAGTGATGAAGCAGGCCTTATAAAATAATCTAAAGATTGTAAGGTGATGGCTCTTCTTAGATCTAATTTTGGAAGATATTTCAGAGTCTTGGACCTACACTTACCTTTGAAGCGTAGTGCACTTGTTAATCATAGCAGATGAAAACCTTGAATCTGTGCCAGAGGATTGCACTGGAACAGCTATAGACCTTCAGTCTGATTGAAGGAAAGCAAAAATCACATTTCTGGAAAACCCTTTGTATGTCCCCCAAATGGTTTCCCAATGTGTTGGTAGTCCAAATATGAATCCTAGTTCCTTTCCCAGCTTTTCAGAAATCCATTCATCACTATCACCCAAAGAAATGTGAAATCATGGTACTCGGAATACAATGGTTTCTTAAATTACCAGAACTATTCATCTAAAGAAGTATCATGCTTCTTTCCAATCCTGACCATAAATGGAGTTCATCCTGTTTTCTTTCTTCATTCATTCTTGGTTTGGATGAGATTTTGCCAGTCTTCAACCAAATTCTTAACTTATTTTCCTTTACTGTGGAGGGCTCAGCAGAGGACTGTTCAGTACACAGAAAAATACCTGTCTTCTTCCTCTACCTCACCAACTTCAGTTTCACACCCTCCAAATGTGTCAGATGTATCTAATCAAATAAACCCCAGTGGTGCTGAATTATGGTGGATGGGGCAGAATAATACATTGCAATAATAAGTTTGTGCATCCCCAACAAAGTGCTCACAGACTCTAAGAGGCAACACCAGTCTCAACAGAATTTACCGGAGATGTACATGATGGCTGAAAGTGAGTAGTTGTTAAGAGAAATAAATCTATCGGCCTTTTTGTCAAGGCAAAGATTTAATATTAAATCAACTCTTCAATTCTCACATTTTATCCTATTTTTAATAGTACATATTATACCAGCTGTGGAATTTAGCATATATTATTACCATTTCCCAGAAAAAAAGTTGTGTGTAACATTAATCTATTAAATGTTGTATTAGATGCAAAGTCTGTGCTGTTGCCATTTACTACATCTGAGTTACCTGAGTTAACTGAATTCTTACCTGTTCTTGTCATGCAGCCTATGAAGCTTATCACACTGTGGAACCTCCCAGTCCTGATTCTAGATCAAGTTTTTGTCCATGTGCTCCTCCTGACCTTCATGAGGTCATTCAGATTAGAGAAAACACACTAGTATGTTTATGTCCCTACAAGAACCAACTGGTAGTTACACTGTAGTACGCATAACTACTTAATGTCTACAAAGAGAAGACTGTGAAACACTCTTTTTCTCTTACACTTTTGTCAGCATGGGAGTACTCAAATGGCATCGAAAGCCTTTTGAAGATCAGGTGCACTGCAATAAAAAGGGAGGTTTACAAAAGCTAACTAACACACTTAGATACCTGAGAATTGTTTTATGTATTTCTTATTTCTCAGGGACAAAACCAAGACACCATCCTCTTAGCTGAAACCCTCCACAGATCATTAAAGCTTTTTCATGCAGAAATGCAGTACACATACAGGACAGTTACCTTCCTTCTATCTATCTATCTTCTACTGTGGATTCTAAAAACTAATTGCCCAGGTAACTCTCCAAATTTCATTCTCACAGAGAACATGCAAAACACAACAGTTTTTGTATTTATTTAAGAAAAAGAAGTCCACAGGAAGACATTCTGTTTTGAGGAAGTACAAGAACAATGGGAAGTAGAAGGGAAATGTTTAAAATATATGTCTGTCAAAACCATCTTCAGCAGTTTTGATTTGTAGAGTAGTGTGGAAGACCAGCCCACATATTAAGAAGATGTCTTTTGAAGCCAGCTCTGTCGGAGTCTTTCCAGGAACAGGAAGCCGGAAGTTATTAGAATACGGGAAAGTATAAAACTTCAAAGCTGGAAAAGAAACTCTCTCTTTTCCCCCAGCTCTGAGTGGAGAAGCATCGTTATCTCCACTGTTGCGACGCCTGTCGCAGCGCCGCGGGAGACCCCCGGGCGGCTCCAGGCCAGAGGAGGAGGGAGCATTCACCCGCTCCGAGGAATTCTAGGAATTCTGGCAATCCACTGGAGGAAGGAGCCACAAGCCGTTGCTGGGCAGGGGCTGCCCCTTCCCCCCCCCCCAGCCACTTTGAGAGTTCAAGCCGGGAAGCGCCAGTCCCGGGAGCACGGAGAAGGCCGCGTTGAAGGACTGCTGACATCACCGAAGCTGCCCAAGCCTGCTGGTCGAACGTCGTCACCCCAGCCTCACAGGGACCCTCGCCGCAAGCCGCCATTCACACATAAGTTATATTTCTGACATAATCGACTTCTTATTTTGCCCTGTCCTCTCCACTAAATCCAATTCTCCTTGGGAAAGGGGGAGTGAGTGGGATGTCTTTTGATACTATAATATTTCTATAGGGTAGATACGATTTTATAAAAAAAAAAATATATATATATATATATAGGTAACAAATTCATTAAATACCTATTGGCCTCATAATTGCCTACGAGCTTGGTGGGGAGGTGGTCAGCTTAGCCCTCGATTTCCCCTTCCGGGGTGGGGGAGGGGTCAGACAGATGCCTGCGCTTCCGACCGCGACAAGTAGGAACCCTGAATCCAAACTGCTCCATTAGAGTTATAAAACAAACTGGTAGGCTGTAAAATCTGGACCTAGAGACTATGATAAGGACAGATGTGGAACATGAAGAAAAAAGTGAGATGTTGTCACATGATTTAAACCATCCAAACAAATTTTCTTTCTGGTATGAAATCTTTATCTTATTTTACCCTCTGGGATCTGTCTACAGACAGACAGTCTGGGCACTACATTAAGGTACTACCACCTAACTGCCCAGACTAAGAGCTGGAACTGTTCAGCCTGATGAAGAGCAGGCTCAGGGGGAATTTTATCAATGTATATAAATACTTAAAGGGAGGGTACAAAGAGGACAGAGACAGATTTTTTCCAGTGGTTGCCAGCAACAGCTCAAGAGGCAACAGGAACACACTGAAACACAGGAGGTTCCCTCTGAACACCAGGAAACTCTTTTTTACTGTGAGGGTGACTCACCACTGGCAGAAGTTGTCCAGAGATGGAGTCTCCATCCCTGGAGATGTTCTAAAGCCAGCTGGGCAGCTAACTGTAGGTGGCTGTGCTTGAGAAGAGGGTGTTGGACAACCTGACCTCCAGTATTCTTTCCAACCTCAGCCACTGGAAATTCAGTGATTCTCTGTAATGGAAAGAAAAACAACCCTGGAACCACTGGGGACTAAGCAGAGTTCACTGAAAGCCAGAGGGTCATATCAGAAAAAAAGCATATGGATAAACTTTTCCTTTGTTCTTTTATATATATATCTATTTTTTTTTTTTTTTTCAGTTTGGACATCTTTTAATAATAGTCTGTAGGAAACTCACTAAAGGAAGAGAGGTCAATATACTACCACTTTATAGCTCTGGACAACTTTAGATTTGGTCATGCCCCAGTCATAGAAATGCTTGTATGTGTATCAGCTCTATCCTTTGCACACTCCAGCTTGTTCAGAGAACTGGGCATCCAACTCCCAAGATTGGGTGAAGAAGAGGACAGACCTGAAATAACTGCTTAACTGAAGCATGTAATTGGGAAAAAACAACACGGATTCACCAGGGGAAAATCGTACTTGACAAACCTAGTTGCCTTCTATGACAAAGTAACCTGCTTGGTTGATGAAGGGTGAGAGGTAGTATAGTCTATCTGGACTTCTCCAAGGCTTTTGACATGGTCCCTACAGCCTCCTCCTTGAAAAACGGACTCATTACAACCTAGACAAATGTTCTGTGTGCTGGGTGGGGAACTGGCTGACAGGCCCAGTGGGTGATTGTAAATTGTTCATTCTCAGAATGGCAACCGGTCACAAGTAGAGTCCCCAGGGATCAATAATGGGCCCAATGCTGTTTAATATCTTCATAAGTGACTTGGATGTTGGAATTAAGAGCACCCTGATGAAGTTTGCAGATGACACAAAAATAAGTAGGGTGGTCGACACTCCAGAAGGAAGAGCCACCCTCCAGAAAGATCGGGACAGGCTGGAGGAGTGGGCTAGCAGAAAAGTTATGAAGTTCAATGGGGAGAAGTGTAGGGTCTTGCAGCTGGAACACATAGCCCAGGAATATAGATCAAACCGGGATCCACCTGGCTGGAGAGCAGCCCTGTGGAGAGGGACCCGGGGGTCTTGGTGGACAGCAGGCTCAACATGAGTGAGTAGTGTGCTGCAGTGGCAAAGAAGGCTGGTGGGATGCTGGGTTGCATTAATAGGGACATCATCAGCAGAGACAAAGAACTTATAGTCCCACTTTATGCAGCACTGGTCAGGTCACATCTCCAGTACTGCATTCAGTTTTGGTCTCCGCTATACAGGAAAGGTGCAGGCAGGCTGGAGAGGGTCCAGAGAAGAGCCATGAGGATGATCAGGGGACTGGAAGACCTGCTCTATGAATAAAGGCTGAGAAAAATGGTTATGTTCGGCCTTGAGAAGAGAAGGCTTAGGGGAGACCTTATTACAATGTACTGGTACTTGAAGGGTGGCTACCAAGAGGAAGGAGACTGCCTTTTTACAAGGAGTCACATGGAAAATACAAGGGATAATGGCTGCAAGCTTGTCCTGGGGAAATTCCGATTGGAGTCTAGAAGAAAGGTTTTACAATGAGAACCGTTAAACTTTGGAAGAGTCTCCCAAGGGAAGTGGTGGATTCCCCTACATTAGGCAGTTGAAAGACTCATCTTGACAGAGTGCTGGCCCATCTCACCTAAACTACACTTAAGGCTGGACTAGATGATCCTTGAGGTCCCTTCCAAGCTGGCATCCTGTGAATCTATGAAATAACCAGTTTGTGCTTACCCATTCTCCATTAATTATAGGCTAAGCATGGCAGACGTTTCCTTGAATTAACTTTTTGGAATGATTGTTGTGTAGTTCACATGCATTTGTGATTTCTACAACCTCATCTTGTTTATTGATATTAATAAACAAAAATTAAAACAGTTGCAAAATCAAGCGTCTTGTTTGCCTATAGTATTCCTGGGGCTCTGAAAGCTGCCAGTCTTGCTAACACTTCACAAATACTACCAGAAGTTGATAAACTTGCTTTTTGCCTCATACTAACAAGAGGTTGCAGCTAATACCAGTGTGAAGAAAGACATAAGGAACCTGGATACAACTGAAAATTATTTGCAGCCTTAATGAACAGTGTTTGTTTGGAAAACTCCAGCTCAACTAGTTTGGTTGATTTTAGTTTGATTTCCAATGTCTAACTGTTCTTTGTCTCCTCCAATAAATTATTGACCAGTTTCAATAAAATTTGACAGAGATATTCACAAATCAAAGATAAGCAAGTTTTTATATGAAAATAAGTAGCAAAACTGTGGGGAGAGAATTTGAAGGTGCCCCTCAGGCACTCCAACGGTAGGAAAAGCAGTACTGTGACTTCAAACAGTTTAAACACAGGAAAAATCACACAGGACAGAAGCTCCAAACACAGACAAAGCTTCAGTCAGAGCCAATAACTGATTATGAGACATAAGCCTGTAGAAAAAAATATGGCTATATATGTTTTAGTCCTCACAGAATTGCTTGTACAGAGCAAGGCTAGCTAAAAATCCATCATTTTGCCCGTCTTAAAAAAAAAACCCAAACAAACCAACAATACAATACAAACACACCAACAACTTGCCCCTTTTTACTTAGAAAAACTCTGAAGACTATGAAGCATGTTGAGCAGAAATTTGGATTTTGGCAGTCAGAAAGAGCAAATTCACAGAAAAGACTACAGAAGAGTCTACTGAAGAAATCCAGGAAACATCGAGTGGGAGAGAGCAGCAGCTGACATGGGAGATCAGGAGGCTGGAGAAAGGGGGGCTGGTGGGGCAGGGAACCGGGCGCAAGGAGCTAGTCAGGAAGCCTGCTGCTTCTACCTGGAGGCAAATCAACCAGAAAGAAAACATGAATGATTCATAAGGTTAAAGGAAACCTGGATCAAAGAGAAGTTGAATGGGTGAAGATGCTGTAAATCTGAGGCAGGGGGGGGGGGTAGGTCTTTCTATTCTGACTTTTCAGGTGTTTGACTTTTCCCCTTTGAGAGTCCAGGAGGGATTTTTGAGGCAAGGACTAGTGGAGGATTAACTGGATGTATGTGTATGAATTCTTATGGTTCAACCTATACGTAAAAATTACAGATATATAGGCCAACATTTTAACTGAAACTTGGCTACTAGAGCAAGTAAAAGAAATATGGTTACATGAGGGTTTTTCAGGCACAGAACCTCCTTCTAACACATTTTATGTTTATATATCAAAATATAATACATTCTTGTTTTCTTTTGTTATCTTTAAAAAAATATAATAATGTTAAATTAACTTTTATATTTGAGACCTGCTTTCCTTTAAAATGCTCCTTTAAAAAAAAAAAGGTGTTAAGCTGAACATGTATGTACCAAAATGATACAGTTCAGGTGCTCTGAGCAAAGCTTTTTCATTGTTTCTTAAAATAACAACAATTTTTTTCCAGATTAATAAAAATAGTTATCAAAATTTTCAGAGTACCCTAAAATTAGAAAAAACCCACATTTCCTATCTGGCTTTACTAAAGGTATAAGTCAAATAATTTAGTGATATATTTATCATGACATATTGCCCACTTGATACTCTCTACTGGTTTTGACTTTTTAGGTAGGCAGGCCACCTTTTTTTAACTGTGAAAAGAATGTGCTTCTGTTCGATAAACAGCCGATACAGATAACAGCTGAATATAAACCTTGTGAAGGGACATGGTTAAACCTGGGGGATATGTTTTGTCACTGAGTGCATTATTAACTGTCTCTATAGGTCTTCTGTTCTTCAAAACATATTAGAATGCAAATTAGGTGATCTGTTTATCTTGGAAAAAATCCATGTTGTTAACAAGGAGCTTTAACACTTTTATTTATGCTTAGAATGCAAATAAAAGAATTTTTTTGTGAGATATATTTAAACAAGGCTTGTGTTTCAAAAGCCACAATTAAATACAGAGCCTCCCAGAACTAAGAAAAAAAGGACAGAAAGCAGAAAAGAAGGGAAAACTTAACAGTGAGACTGTTTTCCAAAGATACAAGCATGGACTACAGATGGTGTTGTGCTGGGTTACTTGATTTAGATGTAATTTTTTTGTTAAAATTTTGATGTTTTTGCATGGATTCCATGTAACATACATAAATTGTCATGATCTTACTTTTGGAGTCAGCAAGAAGCTCATTTTAACATTGCTTCTTTTCTGGAACATCAATTCATAACCCAGAAGCTTGCATCAGCTAAGCCCACAGAGCACTGGCAGAACAATTTCATCTGAACTCCTCAAATGTTATGTCTACTGAATGCCTCTACACAGAAGGCCCAAGTGCAAGCCAACTATGATATCAGTTTGGGTCTTTCCCCCATAAATCCAGGTTTTGTTTACACGGTGAAGAAACAGTACAAAACATTAATGAAACACTGATATTTTTGCCCCCTGTCAGTCCCAGTGAACTGAAGCAAATCACTAGGATTTTTACTAACTTTAGATTGCTTTGCTACTGTGGAAGAATGATGTAGTCAAAAGCATAAAGGCTTACTTTTAAAATATTATTACTGCTTTGCCAAGTGTTTTCTGCTAACTTTTTTTATGCTATCTTCCTCATGCAATAAATATTAATGCTGTTTTAAACCATAATAAGAAAATCAATCCATGAGCTTTTTTTCAAGTGTTGACTCCCAGGACCTATTCAAGAAGTTAAAATCTTTTTCTAGGACTTTCCTTTCTGGTGTCATTGACCAGAGAGATTAACGATTAAACAGATCGTTCAAGGCAGAACTCCACAAGTGATGACTTATTTATAAATGTCCGGAAATATTTGATAAACCTTTTGACCACAAGCATGTTAAAATAAAGGCATCATAAAAAATTTACTTCCAAACCTCACTCACCTATAAAATGAGATTGCACCATACGTTACTTACTTTTTTTTCTTTCCTGAATAGTTTGCTTGCTTTGTTTTGTTTGTTTGTTTTTCTGAAAATAGCTTGGATGAGGCTTTGAGCAACCTGAGCTAATGGAAGCAATTACTGCCCATGGCAGGCAGTTGGGAACAAGATGGTCTTTAAGGTCCTTTCCAACGCAAACCATTCTATGATTCTCTGATTCTGTATTTCTGTACTATTGACTGTTATTTATAATTAATTCAACTAGTTTTGTAAATGCTCTTACTCCATGCTGCAAGGATGTGAGTTCTGGCCCTCAAAGACCTGCTGATGGATGTTCCACTCGTGCTGTTGATGGCCATGCCATGCTGTTCTGAACAGTTCTCTGGTGCTCTGACTGGCTGGTAATGCTTGTCATCTCTGAGCCTTTCCCTAAGAGGACAAAGTGCAGATGCTACTACGACAAAGTGTGTGAATGCTTTTGTATCAGACAGCATATTCTTTGAGATGATCTGGAGAATTCATCTAGATTTGGTAAGGATGTCCTTGCCTCTTTCTGCAGAGTAAGGCAGGGACATATGGCAAACGTCAGCCTCCTAAAAGATAACATTGAGAAAAAAATTGCATGAATTTCTGATGACATTTTTCTGTCTGGATTCTTAAATCAAATAATTTTACAGGAAGAAGAATGATCCCTGAGAAGAAAGTAAAGTCTATTATAATCGTAAAATCCATGAGGAATTTAGAGGTGAGAACATTTTATTGTGACATTTACGTGCAGCATTGTAACTAAGATGAACTAGCTAGCAAGTAAGTACTACCTCCTCTTTGTGGGGAACATATGCCCTTGTGGAAATAATGTTATTACCAGATTGCTAGAGATGAGGTAATGCTCTCTAACTCTAATAGTTACACAGCTCCATTTTCTTCCTGTGGAAATATACTTCAGAGTGTGGAATATAGCAGGAACCAGAAAATCGAATCCTTCTCAGTGGTGCTGAGATCAAAAACTTCAATGGATTTGGAGTATAGGAATTTATGTCCTTTCCCTGAGTATCACAGTGCTGATGGGTTGGAACTAGTCTTGGGGGTATGACTCTGTATTAATCAGCTCTGTGGTTCCTGTCTTGTTTAATCAAGAACTTCATGTACATTTTTTTGAGCTCTACTACTTTTCCACATCTTGAATCAATCAAATGCTGACTGGGTCTTACGTTAAACAAATTAAATTCCAGATTCACATAGCTTTCGCTAGATTATTCTGCCATGGAAAAAATTTATCATTTACTGAACTTGATAGAAAACAAATAGTTGTGTAACCCTCCTAACTAAAACTTATACAGTGCATAAACTGATTTCCAGTTAACGTTTCATTCATTAAAATGGCACTTTCTTATATAGGATCATACAGAGATCTTTCAATAGTTTAAGGTATTTTTACTGTTATTGGAAAGTATACTTTAAAATCTGCTCTGTACATTTTAGCCACTGCTAAATGACAGCTGGTATGAGCAAGTGAGGATTTTGGCCTTTGGTTTTTCCACATAATTTCACTGTAATTATTCTTTCTTCCTTTTCATCTGTAGGCAAAAATCTGAATGCAAGTCTTATGATCTGTGTTTATTCAGGCTGTTTTCTAATATACATAATTAAATCTTTTCAAATGTTTTTTCACTCCATTCATAATTCAAACTGTGATTGTTTGTGTGCCCTTTTTTAAACACCACTGAAACTGGTATAGTAGCTAGAGTAAAATCCCTGAGAGTCCTTGTAGAAATAAAATATATTTTTAATGACATATTTTGGTAGCTTGGAAATATATTTCTGAGAAAAAATTCTCATAATGAGAACTCAAATAACTATCCTTTTTTTCTGTGCACAAGAAGCTTTTAAGCCAAGAAGAAGCAACTAAGAGAGAGGTATAGAGAGAAAATTAGAGTTGCTTATTTTGTGATTGCAAATGGTTCTAAAAAACTGCACCAGCAGAAGTAATGGGAAAAACATGCATATGGTCTGTCTTCACTCCATATAAAATTCACTGAGGATTTGTTGAAAGATGCTTTTAGCCTACCTGTACTATCAAAGGGTTTTCATACTCCAAGAAGCTCCTGAAAAACCCAAACCTTTAAGGTGGCTTTGAGCCCAAAATAGTGTGTCTTCAGTCTTCAAGATTACTATATGCATAAGGGCATTATCATATTATGGGTTTAGTTTAAATATATTTTTTATGCAGCATAAGTTCGATTGATTAAGCCATTGGCTTTGAGTCAAAGTGTTTGAACTGTCTTCTCACTCCCTAAAAATCTGTGAATAGAGACCCTGCGGATTTACAATCACAGATAAGGAGCAGTAGGGGAGTGGAACTTTTTTGGTGTCTCCTGACTGTAGAAATAAGCTGAATTAGAATTCTTGTTAATGGTCCTTTCCATCTGTCTAAAATGGAAGAAGGTACTAAAAAATATCCATTAGTAGGCCAAATCTGATTTATCAGATTAGCTACATCCTCTTCCATCTCTAGATGTTGTTTTAGCAAAGGGCATATTTTAAATAACTTTCCTGGCCATTATTCCTGTAAAAACATTTCTACTGCTTTTCTCATAGCCTGTTGGAGGTTTTTAGTAGAAGACTGTTTGCTAAGGACTTGGAAGTAGAATTTTCCTACCTGAAACAGACTGGGAACCAATATCCAACCCTGGAGAGCATATGAGGATTTCTTTTGCAATAGCTTTATAATTTAAATCCTCCATCTGGGTTTATTAGCTTACTTGAAACAAAGCTCCACCTGTGTGTAGGATTAGTGAAATATTAACTACTGAAATATGTTGCGGGTTTTTTTTGTTTTCCTTTTCACACCACCAGATGGACTGAATAGGTGGTAATTGAATTATCTTTTTATCTGTTTCCTCTCTATAGACATTTAACACCCTTCAAACTCGGCCTTGAAATTTTTGTAGCATTATCAATTTCTCTTCCAACACCTGAGCAGGTACATCTTTACTGACTTCAGAAAAGTTATTGCAATGTTTGAAGACAGCTATTTGCTTACACTTTTACACTAGGATCCAAAAAGCTGCATTAAGATCTTGTTGTGGTTGGGCGCAGGTGTCTGTACTGCCTCCTAAAGAGGGAGTGGATCAACGGCAAAGTAAGACACCTTCCCACTAAGCTCGTAGACAATTACTGAGACTAATGAGTATTCAATGAATTATTACCAAATATATTCAGATAAAACCGTGCCTACTCTACAGAAATATTACGATACCGAGGGATGCCGCTACGCCACATCCACCCACTTACTCCCCATTCCCTGAAGAGAAACCGGAAACCTTGGAAAGGATAGGGCAAAATAAGAATCCAATTATATAAAAAATATAACTTGTGTGTGTGTGTGTATATGTATATGTTGTTGGTCTACCCTTTTGGCGTTTGGCAACAGTCCCGTGGGATGACAGTCCCGTTCTGACTTGGCGCAGTGCCAACAGCAGCCAGCCATGGCACATGGAGGTGGCGGCGATTGCGCAACTCGCGGCTGGCAGCGACAGCTCGTGACGGCAGCAGCCCTCCAGTGGCAATAGCGGTGACAGCGATGTGCTCCTCGGCGCGGCGTGGCAGAGAGAGAGTTTTTGTTTTTTCTTCGATTTTATATTGCTGCGTTATCACGACTTCTGGCTTCTGCCTTCTGGTTTCCTGAGGACTTCCCAATGATCCACGGAAGTTGTAGTTTATTATCATTCGCGGGCTGAAAATAAGACATCCCACCAACATGTGTGTGGGGGGAGTCTGTCTCTCACAGATGTCTGTCCCAAACTTAACATAAAATTATTTTTAATATATTTGGAAAAAAAGATAGTAACTTTTTTGAAAATTTTGATAACTCACATGCTGTCTCATTTACTGTCCCTTTCACTCACCGGTTCTCCATGGGCTGTATAGTGGCTCTCACTTAAAGGATCCTGTGTTCCTACTAGTCAGTGATAAGGAGAATGGCCCTTGTAGTGTATATTTCTGTGTCATTTCCATGGTAGAAATCTAGACCATCTGTGTATGTACAAAAGCTATGCCCTTGCAATGTTTTAGACCTGTGTCTTGTAGACTACATTTAATTTTACCTAATGCCCTTTCTTGAGCGCCCTAGCATATTGTACATGAAGTTACACAAAGTGCTTTCTTCTCCTCAGATAGATCATAAGTCATCTCTGGAATCTTAAGGAAGCTACCAGATTTTAATGAGTGAAAATAGGCATCTTTGCTATTCTTAATTGAGTTAATTTCATTATTTGTTTACTTATTTTCAGCAGTCCTATTGAACTTTCAGCTTCCATGACAGATGAACAATGACAGGCAAACGAGGTGGTCATTAGAAGCTCATAAGATCAAATTACTATTTGAACAGTTTGAACTGTACAGAAATCACATGATATGCCTATTTGATTTGACTCCTAAATTTTGGTGATGGAGATTGCAATATTACCATGTTGATGCCCAAATAGTAACTTTAATTTTTATCCTTTTCTCTCTTCTTGAAAGTCAAAGGTCAGCAATGTACTTAAACTTACCTTGATTTTAAACATGAGTTTAATTACCTTACTGGATCAGAGATTAAATGAAGGTGTTATGTCTTGGTTCAGGACCAGATATGACATTTTAGAAATGGTTGTTCACATGAGCATATTCTGCATTGTTAAAACGTTCCTATTTTATTATAGCACTTTAAATGTGGCATTACATCTCAGCAGGGTGGCTCTTCTTATTTAGAGTTGTGAACACTCTTTAATGTTTGTCTGAGTTGAGCTATTAGTGCTAGATTTCCTTTAAAAAAGAAATATATATATATAGGTGTATCTGATTTGCTATAGAATGATTCATTTTTAACACTTGTATTCCTGATCTTAAATTAATTTAAAAAAATGGATTAAGAATAATTAATTTCAAGTTATAATATTTCATTTGCAATTCATGCTATATTCTTATATTAAATTTACAACTTTTTTTCACATGGAAATGAATCTGAATTTTGTTCAGAAAAAAATGATAGTAACATAAGAACATTTTAACCCTCTTATAGCAATAATTGCATTACTATTTCTTTTCTCTGTAAGAAATCCAAGAAAAATATGGAAACTGAAATACAACATTGAAGAATATGGCAGAGCCAATCTAAGCGAAAAATATTCTTCAAGATTTTTCTTTCATACTGCATGCATCTCACTCTTGAAAAATCTTGTATTTGTTTTGCAGATAAGTTTTGGGTAGAAAAAATAATCTTCACAAATTAAACCCGTTAACACTATTTAGTTTAGTTTAGTTTTGTTTTGTTTTTAATACCCTTTATGCCTGGTCTCCTGAATTACCACACATGCAAGTTTCAAGTTCAGAAACAGAAAGATAGAGAAAAACATCCCTCAAAATATTGTGTTCAACACTTCAAGGTCCTTTCATGCTGTTTTGGCAGTACACTCTAAGTCGTTGTACATTAAAATAAGTTGTATGTATTCAGAAATAAGTAGCAAGGCCAGTCCACGTACTTTGTTATTGAGCAGACTGGACCACTAAGAAGATCTCTAGTTTGACATATATTTAGAATGACAAGAGGAAGTCAAATGATGGCTATTTCATATCTTTTATGGTTTATTCATTTTTAAGGAAGTAATAAGCTGAGTACCAGAAGCAGATACATGTGGTTTCTTTTTCAAAATAAGTTTACTATTTTTTATACTTAGTGCAGAAGCATGAATGTTTTGTCAATTATTGTTCAATTAGTATGCCAAAATAATCAGTCTGGGATGGTGAGCTATTAATTTTGAAATGAGCACTTCTTTGGAAATGAGGTGTTATTTTTTTTCTCAAGGGAATGTCATTTGGACTTTAGATGGAATGTCAAAACTTTGAACCTTATTAATGAGCTCTGTTAAAACCATATTTATATTTGGATATGAGGAAATTTCATCTTAAGAGTAGATTAGGCTCAGTAACACATTATTACTGTTGCAAGAAGTATCCTTGGCCTGTCTAAGGGCAACCTTGCCATTATTATTTACTCATATAAGAAACAACATTCAGAACAAATCCTTCTTAGTGGTACTGTCTTCTTTTGGGGGTTTCAGTTTTGTTTGGTCTAGCAGAACAAAAATTACTGACAGATAACTAAGGTAGTGTCTTAGAAAAAGTGCCAAAATACTCTAACTGTAGTGTGCATTTGGCTAAGTACCTCCCAGTGCACTTGGTACTAACAGCAGTGATGAATGACCGTTCATTTACATCAATTCCATATTAGCAGTACCATTAAGGCTCCGATTATCTAGCATGCACACTCTTAAAGTTCTCAATGGGTAAGGTACTCAGCTTTACAAGTATCACCCTATTCTTATCCCAATTTAAAAATGTTTCAACTTAACTGCTTATGTAATCTAGGGCTAGACTGGTTTATAATGAATTAACAAAAAGTATTCTCCTCTTGTTTCTCTGATATTTCTTGGGAACATTGTGAGTCAACTGTGCTGTTTTGGGGGACAAATTCCTTTATATGTACAGTGTTTCCTTCACCAGAATTTTGAAATGATAAAAGTTCCCCCCAGATATTCTGATAGGAACATGAAACATTCTGAGCAGATTTTTAGACTGACTTAAATATTGTACAGTCATTGACATGTGTGTAAATGAGCACAAAGTATTCCCAAATTGGAAAGACAGTTTCACATAAATTTTTCATAGAAATAAAAAGCTATCCAGTGGGCAAGACTGGCTGCTAAAAGTGAGCTTATGTTTGCTTTCAAGGCTATGTTTATCTCCACTGTTTACTGTAAAACACACTTTTCTCTCTCCTTAATGCTGATGTAGGAGTGTTTGTATTCCTAATGCATGACCTGATGTTTTGGAGCTTCAGATAATTAGTGTGAGCAGTCTGCTTCTCCATGGCAGGCAAAAATTCACCTTGACAATAACAGGGGGATTCTCTTTGCCTGTTCCCATGATGTCACAGATTAGGCTGACCCTTAGTAGCAGAACATGTCTGTCTGCTGATGCTTAGCCATTAAGTCAGTGCAAAGCCAATTAACCCAACCTAGCTTGGAGGAAGGCTTCATGGACAGCTGAACTTGCAGCACAATAAGCACATTCATTGGTGTTCAGTTTACAGAGACTGGAGCTCTGAATTACATCAGAATATGATGATAAGCATCCCCTTCAAGGCTGTGGCTGTGCCTACTAAAAAAGTTCCTCCCCAGAGATTGTTTCTGATCTCCTTCCCTTGGTTGGCTTCCCCTGGGAGCCTTTACTGGGATTCATCTTCTTTAAGAAGTGCCAACCCCTTTGTTGGTGAGGGCACTCACCTCTACCCATCAACTCATGTAGGCAAAGTTTTTGTTTTACTGTGCTCAGTTTTTCAATCTGACCCAGCTGAGTTAGATCACCCTGAATTTAAAAGACCAGGGAAAGCTCATCTGAGCAGCAGAAACAGAGAGCTCTCTGGTGGTTTGTTCCACAGTTACTAGCAATACAGTTTTTCACCTGGAATGTCCATAACCAGAGGAGGAGGCACGTCTGTAGCTTAACAAAAATGCAACTTTAGACAAATAAAACTGCTTCCAGGGTTGGTGTACCTGATAACATTTTAACCTATCAGAGTGAGAATATGAAGATCATTGCTTTAATAAAGTAACCAGTTGTAACTTGTGCTTTGTTTTCACAAAACACATAGCAACATGCTTAGTATGAAGCACTTGATTAATCCTGCTGAAATCAATAGAGCTAGTCACTTTTTAAACATGTTTAAGCTTCCATTTAAGGAAATTTTTCAAAGAATAAAATAAACAGAAAACCATAATCACGGATGTAAGACATGCTTCAGTTTGTATAATCCTAAATTTCATAAAGTTATGCCCAAAAGATCTAATTAGATACTACAGCAAGAGCATTATTTACAAAAAAATCAGCAACCGACAGATACATATTGTTAATAGCATACTGCAGACATTTATTTATGTAACTACAAGTCTCTGAATTATGGAAGAGAAAGAAAAAAACTATTTATTGATAAACTTTAACTATCTGAACTGAAATGGGATGATTATTAATTTATTTTACGTCCAAAATATCTCCAGTACTTTTCTATCCCAAAGACTTGTGTGTACAGTGTTACCTCTCTTCCTGTCACTCTGCACATCTGAGGGAAGTGAGCCATCGAAAGATATTAGGAAACTAACTCCTTAGCACCGCTGTTTGCTTTTAACTTTTCTTTTTCAAAATGCAGCTGTGGAACAACTATTCAGGATAATGTTGAAGTTTGGGCTGGATTTTTATTTTTAATCCCATTGGTAGTGCCAATGCTCTGCCATTGCAGAGCAAATGTCCTTTTTTCCAGTGGATAGAGTGGAGTTATAATGCATGCACAGTAACAGTGTTTGAAGTATTTTGACTATATTATAAATTATTTTTCCTTATATTCATACATACATACATATAGAAGCTGAAGTAATTCACCTTTTCTCTACGTAAACAGCCAAATACAAAAATGCTGCTCATTTTTGAGCCATTTCTGGAGAACAATTCAGTGCTCATCTTATAGTCATTATTATCAGGGATAAAATATCACTCTGAGATGCTTAGATCTGTGCCACAGTGGTAGGCTTAAACTCCGACAGATGTGGTATGAGCCTGTGATTCTCTTTACAAGAAAAAGACAAAACTTTATGGACAGTGTTTGACTCCTACTTCTCAGGATTTCTGTGACTACAGCTAGGCCTTATTTAAGCTGAAATGCCAAATAAACTTCACAGATCATTTATCAGGTAACTATGTCCTGACCTTAGAAAGGAAGTTCCAGTGACCTACAGTCTAATGGGCCCTTCTGTTATCTCACCTTTTTCGCTACAGTGGTTTTCCTGTTCAAAAGACTGATGGCGCATGCCTGAACATGCTAGCCAAAAGTAAAAAGTTGTGACCTTACCTCTCTGCTTCAGTCTACTGCTATTAAAGAAAAGGCTTCATCATAAGAACCCAAGGCTTCATTAATGATTTTGGCACTGCAAAGCTCTTTAGTTAAATGTAGATTTCTAAAACCAAGCACACATATAGAGACTCAGTGAACTGGGGTGCTAATTATGACATGAAAAGGCTCTGGATTTAAATAAAGACTGTGAGTTTTGCCTTAACCAGACTATGAGAAGGAAAAAAAAAACAACAACAAACTCTTTACTACGGATACTGTAATGGTTTGATAGTGCACTTGCATTGTCTAGGATCTCTGCAATACTCATGAATCCCTTGTTTTGAAAATGTTGATATTTGCTGGAGTAATTCATTCCCGGTCTGTGCTTGACTAAACTTCTGGTATCTATCCCTCATTGTGGTATACATTTAAAACAAAATTTATGGGTCCTGAGATGGGATTCATTTCAGATGAAAGGTGATAAGTGTAACAATGGCAAATAATTTTCTTTGTTAAATATGTTTTTCTTGAAGAAGGCAAGCTTTAACTGGAGACTGCAAATGTCATCTTTGCCATTAAACTACATAAAGGTACACATTTCACTCCTTCAAGTCTTCTTTGATGCATTTCAAAAGAATTAATGTCCATATTCCAATTTTGAGAGTAGCATTTTTTAAAATTTTCCCTTAGTTTTTTGCTTTAGTTGCAGAAGTGTCTCTGAAAAAACTGCAAGACCTAGGTCATTTCAAAGTAGTGAATTTTTGCTACCAGACTCAACAGAAAGAGACAGCATAATCTAACTCTAAATTAAAATGTAAGGAATATAAAGCAGCTAATTTCTATAGAAAGATAACAGCTTTCCCATTAAGCAACATAGATTGGTGTTTTTACTGCAGATTGGTTGGGGTTTTTTTCAGTGTTAATAAACATGGTGTATATTGTCTTGGCCCTATTCCATTTATTAGAAAAGGTGTGCAGTGCTGCTCTCTTGCTGGTACTGATTCTTACTGTACTGTGTATTGAAATTAGGTAAAACATGAGAGGAACATCTTCTACCCTATCTTTTTAAAAATTCTGTAGTCTACTGGAAAGCTTTTTCTCAGTTGAGGTACCATATGTGATTAGTCAAGAAAACATCCATCAGTTTTTGTGATGGAGATTATATCCATTCCCTTTTATAGGAAACTGACATGCAGATTAGAGAACATTTGCCATATAGAGAAAACTACATTGCTGAAAGACATGTGAAGAATCTTTAAATACCTGGGTTTTTAGCTGTCCACAGCCAAAAATATGAAGAGATGACAGAAATTTCACAGAATCAGAGAACAGTAGGGGTTGGAAGAGACCACTGGAGGCTATCTAGTCCAGCCCCCCTGCCAAAGCAGGTTCACCTAGGGCAGGTTGCACAGGAACGTGTCCAGGAAGGTTTTGAAAGTCTCCAGAAAAGGAGACTCCACAACCTCTCTGGTCAGCCTGTTCCAGTGCCCTGTCACCCTCACAGTAGAGAAGTTTTACCTCATGTTGAGGTGGAACTTCTTGTGTTCCAGTTTGTGCCCATTGCTCCTCGTCCTATCACTGGGCACCATTGAAAAGAGACTGGCCTCATCTTCCTGAGATCCACCCTTCAGATATTTATACACATTGATCAGAACCCATCTCAGCCTTCACTTCTTCAGGCTAAACTGCCCCAGGGCTCTCAGCCTTTCCTCATAAGGAAGATGTTCCAGTCCCTTACTCATCCTTGTAGCCCTCCATTGGACTCTCTCCAGTATTTTCCTGTCCCTCTTGAACTGAGGAGTCCAGAACTAGACACAATACTCCAGATGTAGCCTTACCAAGGAAGAATAGAGGGGGAGAAGAACCTCTCTTGACCTGCTGGTCACACTCTTCGTAATGCAACCCAGGATACCATTGGCCTTCTTGGTCACAAATGTACACTGCTGCCTCATCATTAACTTACTGTCCACTAGGACCCCCAGGTTTTTCTCCACAGAGCTGCTTTCCAGCAGGTCAACCACTAACGTGTACTAGTGCATTGGATTATTCCTTCGCAGGTGCTGGACCTTAGACTTGCTCTTGTTGAACTTTATGAGGTTCCCCTCTGCCCAACTCTCTAGTCTGTCCAGGTCACACTGGATGGCAGCACAGCCTTTCGGTCTGTCAGCCACACCTCCCAGTTCTGTGTCATCAGCAAACTTGCTAAGGGTACACTCTGTTCCTTCATCCAGGTTGCTGATGAATATATTTAATAGAACTGGACCCAGTACTGACCCCTGGGGAACACCACTTGTTACAGACCTCCAGCTAGACTCTGTGTCACTGACCACAACCCTCTGAGCTCTATTGTTTAGCCAATTCTCATTCCATCTCACAGTCCACTCATCTAACCCACACTTCCTGAGCTTTCCTATGAAGATGTTGTGTCAGACAGTACCGAAAGCCTTGCTGAAGTCAAGGCAGACAACATCCACTGCTCTCTCTTCATCTACCCAGCTGGTCATACCATCATACAGGGCTATCAGATTAGTTAAGCATGATTTCCCGCTGGTGAATCCATGTTCAATTCTTCTCATAACCTTCTTTTCCTCCATGTGCTTAGTGATGATTGCCAGAACGAGCTGTTCCATCACATTTCCAGGGATGGAGGTGAGGCTGATTGGCCTGTAATTGCCTGGGTCCTCCTTCTTGCCCTTTTTAAGGAGTGACACTGGTTATCCACTAGTCCTCAGACACTCAGTCCCCCTCTCCTATTCTCCGTGATCTTTCAAAAATGATGGAGAGTGGCGCAGCACTGACAGCTCCCTCAGCACTCATGGGTGCATCCCATCAGGGCCCATGGATTTGCGAGTGTTCAGTTTGCCCAAATGATCTCTAACCCAATCCTCACTGACCAGTAAAGAGTCTTCCATCTTCCTTCCTCCAGACAATCTCTCTTGTGTCTAGGGACTGGGATTCTTTATGGCTGGTCTTAGCAGTAAAGATTGAAGCAAAGAAGGTATTCAGCAACACTGCCTTCATTTAATCCTTTGTCACCAGTGCTCCCATCTCATTCAGCAGTGGCCCCACATTTTCCCTAATCTTCCTGTTACTACTGATGTACTTGAAGAAGCTCTTCCTATTCTCTTTATTTCCTTTGCCAGATTTAATTCCAAGAGGGCTTTGGCCTTCCTTGTTGCATCCTACATTCCCTTACAATGTCTCTATAATCCTCCCAAGTGACCTCTTTCCATATACTGTGAACTTCTTTCTTCCATCTGAGTTTTTCTAACAGCTCCTTGCTCAACAATGCAGGTTTCCTGCCTCCCCTATTTGATTTTTTTACTCAACAGGATGCACTGATCTTGAGCCTGGAGGAAATGGTGCTTGAATATTAATCAGCATTCTTGCGGTTCTTCTAGAATTCTAGCCCATGGGATTCTTCCAAACAGGTCTTTGAAGAGGACAAAGTTGGTCTTCCTGAAGTCCAATTCTACTTAATGCCCTGCTTCTTTCTTGCATGATCCTGAACTCCACCATGCAACAATCACTGCAGCCAAGGCTGCATGTCTTTGACCAGACCTTTTTTGTTCGTTAATACAAGGTCTAGGAGCAAACCTCTCCTTGTTGGCTCTTCCATCACCTGTGTCAGAAAGTTATCATCAGTGCACTGTAGGAACCTTCTGGACTGTGTGTGTCTAGCTGTGTGTCCTTTCCAGCAAATATCAGTGACTAAAGTCGCCCATGAGCACCAGGGCATGTGATATTAAGGCTACTTCTAACTATCTGTAGGCGGCCTTGTCAATGGTCTGGTGGTCTGTAGTAAACTACCACCACATTGTCGCCCATGTTGACCTGTCCCTTTATTCTTACCCATAAGCATTTAAGATATTTTTCAGCCCCTCCTAGGCAAAGCTGGATACATTCCTGTTGCTCTCTCACATAAAGAGCAACACTACCACCTGGCTTTGCTGGTCTATCTTTCCTAAAAAGTACCTAGCCATCCGTTACAGCATTCCAATCATGTGAGCTGTCCCACCATGTCTCCGTGACTGCAATAAGATCATGGCCCTGCAACTGCACCCAGGCCTCTAGTTCTTCCTGTTTATTCCCCATGCTGCAGATATTGGTATTTCTGAGATTTATTCAAGCAAGAAGGCAACCTTGGAAAACAGTAAGAGGAACCACCATAGTCATATCTAGCCTTGAGGTGGTAGGCCTTTTGGGTCTCATCCTGGAAGGCAGTTAAGGTGCATTTGTCGCTGAACTGACTGGCCTGGCTTGTTCCCCAGTTGGATGCAACTACGTGTTACCTGTTTGGGTCCCACTCCCTGAGTCCTTCAGTTTAAAGCTCTCCTGACTAAGCTGGCCTGCCTACTGCCAAAGATACTCTTTCCGCTTTGAGACAAGCGTACACCATGTCTCCCCAGAAGGTTGTAGTCACCAACATATGTCCCATTGTCATAAAACCCAAAACCCTCTCAACGGCACCAGCCACATAGCCAGGAGTTAACATTCATTATTTGTCTATATCTGGCTGCCCCCTTTCCTTTAACTGGAAAGATGGAAGAAAAGATAACTTGAGCACCAGTGTTTTTCACTTTATCCCCGGGGCTTTATAATCTTCCTTGATCTTGCTCAGGTTCCGGCTTGCAATATCATTCTTACCTGTACTGAGGGTATAACAAAGGGTAGTAGTGAGTGCTCTTGACAAGTTGCAGCACCCTCTCAGCAATGTCATGGACCTTAGCTCCTGGGAGGCAGCAAACCTCTTGTGACGCTCTGTCAGGTCAGCAGATGGGTGTTTCAGTGCCTTTTAACAGACAGTCTCCCACTACAAGTGCCCGTTGCTTCTTTTTTTGATAGGCACTGCATGTTGCTGGTGGAGATTCTCAGAGTAGTGTTTGTTCATGGGTGTCTGTAGGCATTAACACTTCATATCTGGTTTTGGTAGTGATATTAGAGGGTGGAGGATGATGTAGAGTTCTGTTTTTTTTGGGTAACCAGGATCCAAGGTCCCTCTTTGTCAGTGGTGTCTGCTACCACAATAACTGGAAAAAGCACACACAAAAATAAATAGGACAAACCCATTAAGTGGTCTAAGATGTCTGCCACAGTTACGTAGGGAGCACAAGATCTTTTGAAAGACCCTCATGGTTCAACGGCAACCAGCTCGTGCACATACTTTCATATGTATTGGAGTTTTGAGGAGTTTTTAGCAATGACTCAATAGTTGTTTGTGGTTTAAGCTACAGAGGATGACTGTATGTGTAAATATTGTAGGGATATCAGGATATGAATCAGAAAAAAAAAGTTCTGTGAAGATACAGAGTTTGCACGTGTACTGACTTCACCTGCCTTAGCATTATTTATTAATTCTCAGTTTTCAGTATTCCTGGGCATTATTAAAGAACTTCTTCTACAGTCCTATACACATTCAAACAAAAGTTTTAGACTATTTTGTTCCTATCAAACTGTGTCTTAGACTAGAAAAAAAACAAAATAAAAACATTTTAGAAACTTCTCTTTCCATAAAAGCAAACAGCTTTTAAAACAAATGAAGTCACATGTATCCATTTTACACTTTACCTTTTTCAAGCTGTCAAGAAAATTCAATCAAAGAATCATATGAAAATGCATTTTATGTTAATGTAAAAAATGAAAACTTTGTCCAGCATTGTCCATAGTGTTTTCCTCCTGCCTTTTCCTCATGGGATTCAGTCAGATTAGGATTTTGCATTGTAATTCGAAGTGAGCTAGGCAGCTGCTGCCCGTAACTATTCCTGTGAAACAACATGATAAGATCCAGTCTACCTTACCCTGACATTAAACTCCCTCCCTTAACCCAGTTTGCATGTTTTACTTCCAATTTGTATGGAAGCTCTAATCCCTAAGTAACCAAGACCAGCATGAAATGGTGCAGACAGCGTTGCTGAAGTCCTGACACTGAATAATGAGAAAAGCTAGGAGTTGAGGAGAGTAAAGAAGTTTTCTGGGTAGAAGTGTGGAATGAACAGTGATAGAAGTCATGAAAGTTTTTGCTGCAAAGATCATAAAGGTCAGTCTCTATCTGGATCAGTTCTGTGTATGCACATTATTATTTGAGTCCAAGTGTTCCTTGCTCCTCTTTAATTTAACAGATTTTGTTAAATGGGTAAAATACTCATTATTATTATTTTTCTTGAACAGAAGTGGCCAAACATGAAGCTCCTCCTAAATTAAACAGCTATACTCTTTTTCCATTTTCGAGACCACTCTGGTGGATATCAGAGTTATCTCATGAGACACAATCTGATTACAAAACATCACCTTCCCATATGTCTGCCAATCACACTTGGGCAAATCAAAACCCATGCTGCCTTGTTTTCACAGTCTAAACAGGGAATGATTACACCTATATATTCAGTGAATATTCTGGTGGTTTTTGTTACTGATACTCATTTCACAGCCACAAAAAAAGAGAAGCTTGTAAGAGAATGAATTAACAATGGATCTGGAAACAAACCTAAAAAGCCGTTATGTCTACCTTCCCAGCCATGGGACAACAGGGGTTGTGCATCTTTCCCTAGGCACTATTTGGTGCAGGTACATGGATATAGATCATAGATCTGTTGTACAGCTGTGCTGGATAGACTCCGATGTAGCACTGATATGCATAAAATAAGCCGTCTGCACCTTACATGGCAAGCCATTCTTCAGTTGATGCTGGGCTCTTTCTTCTGTCCCTTGGATAACACTGTCGAGTAGGAGTAAGGCTGGGAGGACAGATGTCTATACCATGACATTGTTTACTCATGGTTAGCTGTGAACACTATACAATCTGCAATGCATTCAGTGGTGGGCAAAATACTTTTGTACTAAGATACAACTAATTATTCATTTCAAATGCAGGAACACAGCTTGTGTTATGGCATAATATGAACATTCCACTTAACATTTTAAAACATAGCCAATAGCACAAAAAAAATTACAGTTATATCTGTGGAGCATTACTATGTTAAGAAGACTGAAAAAAATTGTTCATTGTTTCAAACAGAAAATGTTGGAGCTCAGAAAATAAGTTTAATGTCATTCAAAGGACCTACAACTGTCTACTTGTAGCAGGCCAGGGAGAAAGCCCATAAACCAAATACTAAATACAGCACAGGAAAACATTTCAAACTCTGTGAGAATGTATACTGAATATATCTGATACTCCAGATGACAGATTAAAGGTTTGTACGCCTGTGAGTGTACGGACCAGATATAAAAAACAATTAGATGACTTTGGGACCCTTTGTTCCTGGCCATTCCTGCTGAGAAACATCAAGAAAGCCTAACATTTTTAATTATTATTACATTTCTAGGTTTTTGTGTGTGTGTTGATATTATCTGAAAGTCAATCCAGGCTTTTGTAGAAAGGTAATGGCTGTCATTTTCCTTATGGAAAACTTTTTAAAGTTTTCAACCCTATGTGACCTCTTAAGGTAAAGAAGAAATACCTGTCTTATTTAGTATCCTTTTCCTCTTACGGAATTTCTGGGAATCTGCAAGAAAGATATTTATGATCTATACCAAATTTCTTTACTTCTCTTTCCTTTGTGAAGAGTGAAATTGCTTTTGAAAGCATGTAGGAAGCAACAGAAAAAGCTAATAAGAGCACAAATTTATGGCAGAGTAAGCTAAATTAATGATGACTTGGCCACCTAGGCACAACTGATAAAACCAATTAATTTGCTTGTAAGCCACAATGTTTGCAGTTAAATGCCCCCTTTGGTTTTGGATTGATTATTTCTGGGATACTTCTCAGTATGCTTTTGAATCTGGCTCACAGATTTCTCAGCCTATGTGTTCCCATGAAATTTGCATTATATTGAAAGCAAAATTTTTTTTTTAAAAATCTACTTTTATTGTACTTTTAGGAAACACTGAACCTCATGAAACATTACTAAAAAAAATATCATGACACAGATGGGTAACATTAATTTTTCTGACTCTGTTTAATGATTGACTATTTCCTAAAGACAGTAACTTAAATTATTAACTAGATCTCCAGCTGGTTTAAATCATTGTAATTCATCTGCAGTGTTTAAACAGATCTGTAGTAATTTTCTACCAGCTGAGGGTCTGATCCTATAGAGGAGCAAAAGTATTTACGACTTTTCCAAAATTATTCTAATCTCTGTTAAAATATTACCTCTGCTAGCAGATAAAAAAAAACCCATCAGCAGCGCATCCACAATCTAACGTTAATGCTGTTGACAGTTCTCAGCAACCATCATTTGCAGGCACTAATGAAAAGGAATGCCATTATTGTATAGGAAAGGGCATGTAAATGTAACTCCTGAGGCTTAAGGTGTTGTAATGAAATTTCCAGGATAACTTGTTATGAGAGAGAAGTAATGACTCTCATTCATCTTGACAGAGGTTTTTACTGTAAATCCCCTTGCACAGTGGTGTAAATGTATTCCTGTAACATGCTATGTGGCATAAAACTGATATCTTCCTCTGAGATTCTGCAGAAAAGCTAGCTCGTAGGGAGCTAGATCTCTGAAGGCTCAGTGGTCCAAGTTGAAGGCTTTGGCTAGACTATAAAGAGATCATCTTCCACTAATGACTCGTGTCTTATATCTGTTGGGAGGAGGGGTTCCTGAGTCAGCTCACTTTCTGTGGGTCACAGTGAAAAAATGCATGGGAGCTGAGGGTTGTGAGAGTTACAGCCATTTCTCCCAGGCCCTCTCTCTCCCCTCAGGCTGGAGTGCTTATCTTCACCTTATTTTTAAAGAAAATGAGAAATCTGCTGAGTCATTCAGCCATCCCTTCCATCCCTGAGATTGGGAGGCTGGGCACACTACATACTTCCCAGTATTCTGCTGGGCAGCTTGCACAAACAGATGTACAGCTTCTTCTGAAATATGACAATTAAAAATGTTTGACCTCTTTAGGGATTTGCATCAGGCTGATTTCTGGCTTCAGCAGAAACCTCCTGTAATATCTCTGTCACCCTTCAGGTATTCACTTAGGACCTTAGAAGTGCTATAGCACTAATGCTTGCCAAAGGTGATAGAGCGATCTTGGAATGTTCTGTGAACCCACTGCATCTGCTATGACTCAGAATAACCATTTTACTAAAGGGGAAACTGCTCCTGGAAAAGGTCCAAGCAGAATAATGAAGTACTGGCAGTACTAATGTATTTGAGCCCTTTGCCGGATTCTTAGTACACAAGGGAATTAGCTCAGTACCTAAAATTCATTAACAACAGGCAGTTCTTTTCCCTTACTATACCTGTGTTGAAAATAGATTTGTTTCATAAGGATGAGATGGCTTCTGTTCACCCGAAAGCACTATTAAGTGCACTATAAATTCCAGTGTTAGGAGTGCTCATCCAGTAAAGGCTGTGATTTAACAGCTGTGTCTGGAGTCAGGACAGTTTGCATGCTGAGAACAAACCTGGCCAGAGTAGCATTTGAGAACAACCAGACTCATCTATGGTTCCTAATAGTGCATATATATAGGCAGGCAGAATTACCATTAGAAATTACAGGAGTTAATACACAAAAGTTCACATATTCCCTGAAATTCATTATTAATGGCTCATCTGTTCTTTTTCACGTATTTCATGTTTTCTGACTGGTTGGGGTTATTTTTCCTAAACCCCAGACTTTTCTGAATTACAAAAATAAAATGTCCTGTTTCTTCAAAGAAATATACTAATGAAAAGCTATAAGAATTACCACTGTGTGCTTTAAAAGGCGGTGTGATGTGAAGTACCATCCCTGAAATCTGCTATTTTTAAAGTCTCTTTAAATTCAGTCGCAAATAATGCTGTGTAGGAATGCTGTTAAAAAAGACTGATTTTTTGTCTCTGTCCTTAAACTAACGAATATTAAAATTAATATTAGACCCACATATATATGGAAAGAATTGGAAAGCTGATGCTTGCTGTAGTTAGGTCTATCTTCTGCTTACAGTCACTCTTAGCACTCAGACTGAGATGTGTTTGGAGATAGTTGACTGAATTGGCTAACTGACTGATTGATTAAGCCCTTTATGCTTTCAGCTGAGATTTTTCATTGCTGACTTACAGTTTCCCACTGATGCTTCACTGCAGCAGAATCCCATAAAGCTTTAAGTGTTAATCCATTTATGTGTCTCTCTGACTGCTTCAGGAGTATAAGCAAAGGCAGAGATGTTAGATGTAGGGGAAAAACATCAATATTTTTTTCTCGTTAGAGCACAGAGAAAAAAAAATAATAAAAAAAATTATTACTATATATACCTTCAAACATTTTAGGTTGTTTCCAGGGACTGTGATTTGAATGTTATCAGTTTTAGACAGGAGCTAGAAAGGCACAGGAAAGCTAAAAAACTAATGCAGGATTTATTAGAATGGGTTTCAACTCTAGATAACTATAGACTTGAGTCATGCTAATAAATGTTGTTAGCCCCAAGCGCTCTGTGAGCAGTGATCTTTGCACAACTTTTTTCCCCATTCATAGAAGTTACTAAAAAAGGAATGACCACTTGTAGTTGTGCAAAAAAACAGATGCAGAATGACAATTTCATTTCTTCTTAGTTTCTTATTCAAGAAAAAGATTTTTATCAGATTTGTGGTAAAGATGAACAGAACAACACCAGATGACTTCAGTGATAAAGCATAAAACTTCAAGTAATGAAGAAAACTAAGAAAACTGTCTGCAATCTATGTCCTGAAAATTATTTGCTAGGATGGTGTCACTCTTCATCTAAAAAGAACCATCTTTTATATAGTTTCTCATGGAGCTGGTAGAACCAGCTATATACACTCAATAGTACTCCTCAAAACAGAGAGGAAGTTCTTAAGGGAAATAAAAACCTTGTGGTTTATGGACCGAATGCCATGTTCAGAGAATGTTACAAGGCAGAGAAATAAAATCTTGTGTATGTATTTTGTATGCAGAAGTCTGAGTTGTTCCAGGAGAGATGGAAGAAAACAAAGATTCACCTTGCACTGTTCAGCAAAGATCCACAGAAAGTGTGCTGAGAAGGATGTAAATGAGATAGGGGATACTCTTAGAATACTGTTTTTTAACACTAGTGATCAGCAGATGTAGCAGTTTGTTAATCCAAAAAGGAGGCAGAACATCTGCTGAGAGCAGTGTATGTGTGCTCAGCAATGGTGGTGGTGCACCACCAGTCATGGTCCCCAGCATCCACTGGAGAAACTGCCTCAGCACGTCAGAGACATCAACCTAGATGGGACTTGCAAGGGAGGGTGCAGATCTGCAAGTGTTGGGCAGCATGGGGCTGCACTAAGGCCTGGGTGGGGTTGATGGTGCACTTGATCACAGGGGGTGTGCTGGTGGAGGGTCTCTATTGCCAAGTAAAGCTACAACAGGAGAAGGTCAGCAGGCTGCACAGCATCAGATCTAATGCGAAGGAGATCAGTTGGGTCGTCTCCAAGCAAGAGTTGAACCATTCAGCTGTCTAGAAGGAGAAGCAGGCAGAGTCTGTGATTATTAAGTAGGGAAATGGGAAGTCCTTCAATGGTGAAGGCTGGAGGGTGACAACTTCTTGTAACAGGAGGACTATGCCTGCACCAGCTGTAGATCTGAAGCTACAGATCACATAGAGTGCTTTGACAGCACTGGAGAGGCTAGAAGCTGTGATCAAAAAAGCAAGTATGCTAGCAGAGCCTAAGCTCAGCAACAGCACCGGGAGGAAGTGGTGAGTGTTCATAGGTGGAGGCTCTATCAGAGGGATGGGTGTTCCATCTAGGCTGACCTGACCTGCTGTGGAAGAGGGCTTCTCCTTGATGAGGACTTGGACATTCTAGAGAGACTGCTAGTGCTTGTGCAGCCCTTGGACTACTACCATCCATGTTCTCCCTAATGGCCACCAGTGATGCTGCCAAGAAGATATGGAGTGTTCCAGTACTGACTGCATGGCTCAAGGGGTAAGAGCCAAAGACATGGGGCCCCACGTGAAGTTTCCTTGGTCATTCTGGTAAAGGAGAAGGTCCTGAGGAGGAGTAGGTGTGTCCTGCACATTAACAAGAGGTTTACTCATGTCCAGCATGGTGCCCACCATGAATCCCAGGTCCTTTTCTAACAAGCTGCTTTCCAGCTGGATGATGCCCAGCATATGCAGATGCCTGTGATTCTTGCTTCCCAGGTGCAGGACTTTGCACTTGCCCTTGTGAAACATCATGCGGTTCCTGTGGGCCCATTTCTCCAGCCTGTTGAGCCACTGAATAGCAACACAGACCACTCGCCTATCAGCCATTTCTCCCAGTTTTGTGTCATTTGGAAATTTATTGAAACTTATTGGTACACTCTGTCCCTTCTCCAAGACGATTAATAAGATTAGCAAGGGCCACATGGTCACAGTCCATTGTTGTATGACACCACAATGGGCTGGTTCCCAAGGCCTTTACTGCACTGGAAAAGCCCAGCTCCAACACAAGATTGATAAGGCCCTGGTGTCCTCCTGGTCAGTGTGTGCCAGGCAATGGGATGTCACATTGCTGGTCATCCATCCCCATGGTCTGTGCTTGCCAGGAGAAACAAAAGGGTGGAGGCCAGATGTTTTTCCTGTCAGATGTTCTTCTGGCCTGTGAGCTCCTACGCAGCAGCTAGTGGCAGTGACTTCCTGGGACAGGAGAAAAGATGTGCCCCATTGCCCAGCTCCTCCACTGGTGATTGTTAGCGTGCAGGCAGACAGGAGAACGGAGGAGCGAGGCTTGAGAGCCTATTAAGAGGTGGTGGATGAAGTAAGTTCATCCTTTTAAAATTGTTATTGTCCATTTGACATGAGTATACACCACTCCTCAATTGCTACCCACCTAGTGGATCAGAATGTGCACATCAGTTTATTTTATGTTAGTTTTTGGTTTTTTTGAAAGCATCTTTCTGAAACAGAGAAAGAAATAGTCATAAGACAAGCCTGACGCTGATGATGCCTACCCAGAGAGATGAAGTGTGTTTTGAAGAACTGGGGAGGAAGAATAACAAGCTAGGAGGGGGAATTTCATAAACAAATCTATTGTTTAAAGAATAATGAGTAACCAATGCCTTCAATGTAACACAAAATCAAATACTCTTCTCTAAAATTTTATGAATAATTTGGTTTGGTAGCTGAACTTCAATGCTCATCACAGAAAGAGAAAATGAAAATATATATTTGACATGGAATATTTGAATTATCATTGAAATAAAACCTTAAAATTTAGGGACAAGTAAAAGAAAATCAAAGGAAATGAAGGACAACAAAGGTCACTGGAAAATAATGCAGTCATATCTTAGGGTTTTGGGGTTTGTTTGGTTTTTTTTTTATGAGTCCATTCATAATAGTAATTCTAAACATGATGCTGTAGGGGTCAAATTTTACTTTTAACCACAAAACCCACTATAATTGTGCTTTGTCTTTTATGTAAGCTTCATTTTCCATTCACTTACAAAGCTTCCTTTTCAGGTAACATTTATACATCAAATTTCAGTCAGCATGAATTCAGGGAGATTCAAAGTGTAACACTGATTTTGTGACTAGTTTTCACTTCTGAAAAAGTTGTGTTTTACTTCCTTGGCAAAATGATGGATATAGACAACCAAACAAAATTCTGAGATATGTAACTGTGTCTTTCATCATTCTTCTTAATCTTATAGAATAAAGCAACTTTATGCAGCTCTACAATGGAAACGGAAGCTCTATTTTTTCACAGTTAGTTTCTATTCCCTCTCTCCTAGATCCTTGCATATTTACCACCTCTGTAGAGGTGGTAGAACCACCACTCAACCAACCTCAAATGGTTTTCCTTTAGCATAAAATCTGACTTTTACAGAAAAAAACAGTTTTGGTAATTTAGGTTTCTATATTTTTCTGAACAAACAAGATTCTGGAACAGTGCTTTCATTTTAGGAACTTGTCATGCATTTTGGAAGCGAGCAGGCTTTGCAATTTAGTAGAATTTGTATGTGTGTATATGTATATTTTTACATATGTATGTACAGATAAATCCTCCGTCTTTGTCCTCATCCAATTCTGTAAACTGCGAAGAAATAAATAAAAAGGATGTGAGGAAAGTTAAAAATCTGACAGTAATTGCCATAAAATATTAATCTAAAATAATAGCACTAATGAGTATCAGAAATGGGAATTGATGTAAGATGCCTGCCCCTAAATCTATTAGCATAGATTCGCCAATATGCAGGCAGCCTTTACATGCTTCTACTGATATATGTGTGGCTGAGATAGGAAAAGGAGTTAGTTAAGAAGCATTTTTCATCTTTTGCCCAGTACCAGACAATAACAGTATGTGGAAATGGAAATGCAATAAAGCAATGAAGAATCATAGCATTCATCTCATAACTTTCTCACATTCTCAGAATAACTGTTTGCCTTCTAGAGATTTCATGTCCAGATAGTAAACCTTATCTATGCCTCTGTTGCAAAAATAGAAACAACAATGATTTAAGAATTCCTTTGGCACAGGTAGTTTATAGATTTAGAGGTACTTTGCAAGGAGGCTCATGGACAGCCAGGCTGGTCAATGTGAGACAGATTGATCCCTGTGTTAAATAGTAGGTCAGGATTTGTATGGCTGCAGGTTTTGAGCTTCCTGAAATTTCACCATTCAGGCACCAACAGTAGTTGTCTGTGTAGGTAGAGAAATGTTAGAAAAAAGTGTAGGTGGAAGTATCCAATCCATACAATGAACATGATCTGTCAGAGGTGCTAAGTATGAAATGTACCCTGTGATTTGTGTTTTACACTGCCACGTAGTGATGAGACCGTCAGAAACAACAGTAGTACAAGAAATTGATATTATATACAAAATAGAGAAATGTTTGTCTCCACCATCTGAACAGAGACAGTTCCAGAGGAAAGATAGGAAGTGAGGTCTTTACCTGTGGCCACGAAGCAGAACTGTGCCAATGTTAAACATTTTCATGTTCACATTCAATGACAGTGTTACTACTCAGTGTGTAGTAACATTTTCAAAAGTTTTTTTTGTACAGGGGCAGTGATAAGCCTTGCTTTAAATAATTCCTATATATTATTTACTAGACTCTTTGTGATAAAAGTATTTTTCATGGGGACTGAAAAACTCATGTCTCAGTGTGTTCATACTTGCAACTTTTGAACTGTACCGATAAAATACACGCCAGTACAACTATAAAAACTTACATGTTCACAGCAGCAAATAATGAATTCAGATTATGTTGGTGTGTGCTACCTGAAGTTTACTTCATTTACAAATACAGTCTCAAAACAGAGACTGGCAAACAGCGTGCCAAAAATTTTATAATGTCAGTTCAATAGCAGTCCTCATTTTCTAGGCAATACTTAAACTTCCTAGCTGAAGAGTGAGGCAGTTTAAACTCTTCTCTGTTTTGCCCAACCTTATATCTAGTTAGTAAGACATACCTGTCTCTCTTTCGTTCTTTCTTTCTGTACACACACAGGAAGTATAACCAAAATATATTAATATGAATGAAATTTGCATGCAATGTGGGAAAATTAATAGTCATTCTATGTCTGTTATAAAGATATCCTGTGTAGTTTTCTTTAATACTCAGAATTTCTGAAGTTTGAAACAAAGCTTTCATAAAAAACAGAAAGTCACTGTTGTGTTAGATCTTTAGTTGACTAAAGTGACACGCTGTCACTGTGGTCAGGATGGAAAAGTAGAGTTTGGTGTCTACTATGACTACTTTTCTGTTAGGGCTTTTTAGCATAGTTTGGGACCTGCTGGCCTAAACACAATGTGCCACCATGGGAAAAGAACAGTGCCTTCTGAAAATAAACAAAGTGGTAGGAGGATATGTGTGTAATGCAAATACCCAAGGCAGATATTAATGTGTTGTCAAATGTACTGGAAATACGAAGCTGTGTAAGAATATGTTTCTGCCTGGGTGACATGCACAGCTTCTCAATTTACTCATTTCTCAGCTAGTTCACCTATAGGAGGAATATGATAGCAGGAAGAGCTGAAGGGTATTTTACATTTGAGCATTGCTGTGCTGGTTTAAGATCTCTATGCAGCACCATGTTGTGTCGTGAACACTTTTCTGTTGGCAGCTTGTGGCTGTGTTAGGGCTGAAATAAAATTCCTTCAGCCCCAGAGGGTATAATGAGAATGTGACTTTAACCTACTGCTTTTCTTCCATAAGTATCCATTAAACAAGGATTTAACTGTGTATGTACAAAAGTACCCCTAAAATTAAAAATAATGTTTAAAGAGTGATTTCTTTCTCTGGTTAGAAGTTTTGTTCAGCTTAATTAAGCTGCCAAGAAATACTTTTTAAAGCCCTGTTGTACAGAGGAGTTTTTTGGAACAGATTCAGAAATCTCCTGAATGAATAATTTAATGCACAGAGCACTGGAGAAACGTTTTGCTGCTCTTTGTGCTGGCTCTGTGTGCTTAGTGTTTGTATGGAAGAGAAACAACTATCACAAGGAAAACAGAAGAGAATAAGTGCATGCTGAGTTTGCTTTGTGTATGTGTGTGCTTGCATGGATAATATGCTGTTGGTACTACACTATTAGTCTCTCAGTCATTTTAGAAAAAATACATGTAAAGAGAGAAATCACAAGAGCTCCTTGCCAAAGGAATATTGGCAGAATAGCTGCACTCCAGATTGCCAGGAAATTTTGGCAATTGTAAAAGTTTTGTGATATGACCATCTGAACTGGTATGGTGAGTTAATTTCTGGCTAGCTGCCAAGTGTCCACCAAGCTTCTCTCTTACTCCCCAACAGGACAGGAGAAGAAAATATAACAAAAAGCCCACAGGTTGAGGTAAGGACAGGGAGATCTCTTAGTAATTACCATCTTGGGCAAAACAGGCTTCACTGGGGGAAACTAATATATTGCCAATTAAAACCAGGGAAGCATAATGAGAAATAAGAATCAATCTAAAAACAAGTGTTCCTGCATGGGCTCCTCTTGATGGGCTGCCTGCTCTTTCTGCCAGGAATCTACTTCTGTGTGGACTGTTTCTGCAAATGGAATGATGCATTTCACTCATAAGAGAGATGTAACAGTATGCTCATTGATATACAAAAGCAAACTAACAAAGTTTGATAAGAAACATGACAGTAGTTTAACAAGATTTAGTGGCAAAGTGCACTTCATTATTTACTGCACAGAGGACAGGTCAGACAAAAACGTCAGAGAGACCCTCCTGTTTATTCAGGACTCCCTGGCATTCTGAACTCCTTCTCATAGGGGAGTTTAGCTGTGGCTAGATCCAGACTTAGTCACAGAATCAGAGACTCACAGAATGATAGGGGTTGCAAGGGACCTCTGAAGATCATTTAGTCCATCCCCCCTGCTAGAGCAGGTTCACCTAGAGCAGGTTACACGGGATGGCATTCAGGCAGGTTTTGAATGTCTTTGGAGATGGAGAGTCCACCACCTCTCTGGGTAGCCTGTTCCACTGCTCTGCCACCCTCAAAGTAAAGAAGCTCCTCTTCACATTTAGATGGAACTTCCTATGTTCAAATTTGTGCCCATGACCTCTTGTCCTGTCACTGGGCATCACTGAAAAAAAGACTGGTCCCATCCTCCAGACACCCACCCATTAAGTGTTTATAAGCATTGATAAGATGCACTCTCAGTCTTCTCTTCGCCAGGCTAAAAAGCCCCAAGTCCCTCAGCTTTTCTTCATAAGAGAGATGATCTAGTTCCCTAATCATCTTGGTAGCCTTTTGCTGTACCCTCTCCAGCAGTTCCCTGTCTTTCTTGAACTGGGGAGCCCAGAACTGGATACAGTACTCCAGATGATGCCTCATCAGGGCAGAATAGAGGGGGAGGAGAACCTCCCTCGACCTGCTTGCCACACTCTTCTTGATGCATCCCAGAATGCCATTGGCCTTGGCCACAAGGGCACATTGCTGACTCATGGTCATCCTGCTGCCCACCAGGACTCCCAGGTCTTTTTCCCCAGAGCTGCTTTCCAGCAGGTCAGCCCCTAGCCTTTACTGATACATGGGGTTAGTCCTCCCCTGGTGCAGGACCCTACACTTTCCCCACTGAATTTCTTGAGGTTACTCTCTGCCCAGCTCTCTGACCTGTCCAGGTCACACTGGATGGCAACACAATCTTTCAGTGTGTCAGCCACGCCTCCCAGTTCTGTGCCATCAGCAAACTTGCTGAGGATATACTCTGTCCCTTCATCCAGGTCATTGATGAATATATTGAACAGGACTGGACCCAGAGCTGACCCATGGGGAACACCACTTGTTACAGCCCTCCAGCTAGACCATGCCACTAACCACAACCCTCTGAGCTCTATCTTTCAGGCAGTTTTCAATCCACCCCACTGTCCATTTAATTAACCCACACCTCCTAAGCTTGCCTATGAGGATGCTGCGGGAGACGTTGTCAAAAGCCTTGCTGAAGTTAAGGTAGACAATGTCCACTGCCCTCCCTTCAGCTATCCACCCAATCATACCCTCACAGAAGGCTATAAGGTTACTCAGACATGGCTTCCCTTTGGTGAATCCATGCTGCCTAATTCTGATATACTTCTTTTCCTCCACATACTTTGAGGTGATGCCCAGAATGAGCTGTTCCATCATCTTTCCAGGGATGGAGGTGAGGCTGACTGGCCTGTAGTTCCTGGATTTTCCTTCTTGCCCCTTTTGAAGACTGGAGTCACAGGCATCTCACCTGTTCTACAGGACCTTTCAAAGAAAATAGAGAGTAGCCCAGCAATGACTTCTCCCAGCTCCCTCAGCACTCATGTGTGCACCCCATCAAGACCCATGGGCTTGTGGATATCCAGTCTATTTAACTGATCTCTAACTTGATCCTCCTCAACCAAGGGAAAGTCTTCCTTCCAATACTTCCTCTGTTACCTCCAAAGCCTGGGACTCCTGAGGACTGGCCTGAGCAGTAAAGACGGAACCAAGAAAGCATTCAGTAACTCCACCTTCTCTGCATCCTCCATCACCATAGTACCTACCTCATTCAACAGTGGGCACATATTTTCTCTAATTTTCCTTTTGCCTCCAGTATACTTGAAGAAACCCTTCCTGTTGACCTTGACATCCCTTGCCAGGTTTAATTCCATGAAGGCCTTGGCTTTCCTTGTTTCATACCTGCATAGTCTGACAGAATTCTTGTGATCTTCCCAAGTGGTCAGTCACTTCTTCCATGTACTGTAAAATTCCTTCTTCCATCTGATTTTTTCAGAAGCCCCTTGGTCAACTCTGCAGGTCTCCTGCTTTTCTTGCCTGGTTTCTGGCTCTTAAGGGTACACTGATCATGAGCTTGGAGGAAGTGGCATTTGCATATCAACCATCTCTCCTGAGCTCCCCTACCTTCCAGAGCCCTAGCCCATGTTATCTAAACAGTTCCTTGAAGAGGTCAAATTTAGCCCTCCTGAAGTCAAAGTTTTCAATCCTACCTTTTTTTTTTGTGCCTACTACCCATGATTCTGAACTCTGTCTTCTCATGATCACTACAGCTGACCCTGCTCTCAACCCCAGAGACAGTTCCAGAGGAAATAGAGTAAGAAAGGTCTTAACAGTGGCCTTAATTTCAAAGTTTAGCGTGTTATTAATCACTTACTGAGAACCTGTTGCAGCAAGGAATCCCCCAACCTCAAGGAGTAGCCTTGAAAGGTCCCTACTCAAGGGGAGATGCTGGTGTGCAGCCTGTTGCTGTGGAGGAGGGCTACACAGGCCCTCAGCTGCAATCTTCACCACCATGGTCTTCACAATTAACTGCTGGGCAATCTCTGTTCTGGTGCCAGGAGCACCTCGTACCCCTCCTGTCTCTCTGACTTTTTTGTTTGCAGGGCTGTTTCATTTTCTCATTCCTCTCTCACAGGTGATGTGCAGCATTTTTTTACCTTTTCTTAAATATGTTATTGCGGAGGTATTACGAATGTCACTGATTGGCTCAGCTTTAGCCAGTGATGTGCCTGTCTTGGAGTTGGTTGGAACAGGCTCTGTTGGACAGGGGAGCAGCTTCTGGCATCTTCTTGCAGAAGACATCCCTGCAGCTGCCCTCGCAGCTAAAAACCTTGCCATGGAAACCCAATACAACTGGAGAAGAAAATAATTGGAAAACGAGGAGAAGATACTGTCTTCATTATGACGACACAATGTATAAAGACAACAGTAAAATAATGCAACATGTTTGATTCAGAACTATACCTAGTCCAATTTTTACAAGCCAAGAAATAAAACCAGATTCTTCACTGAGGAAGATAACATTATAGTAAATCCTAACAAAATCTGAATTTATTTCTTTTAAAACTTACATCGTCTGCTTGAAAGGGTAGCTTTGTTAATAAAGGATGATTCATGCCAAGGAAAAGTGGAAGAGTGCGGTAACCTCAATCAGGAGTACACTTAGTGGCAATACATAAACTGAAAGGGTTGAAAACTCAGAATAAAAAAAAAGAAAAAAGATTAAAAAAAAAATAGGGGAAATCCCTCAAGTATATGATAACAATAACTTTATGATGTAAAGATTTATGTGATAATAATACTGTTTTCTGAATAATACTGTATGATAAATGAACCTGGGGTTTGTTTTGTTTTGTTTTAATTAGAAATTTCCAATTAAAGGCTGCTGGTTTAAATTAAATTGCTATTTTAAGAAAGGTTGAAAAATGGAATAATTAGATGAAAACTGAAAAGTAAAAACAAAAAGTGCTCTGTCCTTGGATTTCAGGATTTCAACAAAGCTCTAGAAAATGTTCTTGGGAAAACAGTAATCATAATAAATATAATATAATATTTAAACATCTCTGTTTCATGGAAATTCTCCAGTGAGCTTTTCACTGACACTGGAAGAAGTCATACAGAGTCTCCCTTTAGATGCTTCTTTGTTTTCTCTTTTTCTCCAAAATAATGCAAGTCCCTTATGTATCTACTTTATCCTGAACTCCCCTATTTTTTCAGCGATTCACAGTGATTCTGTTTCTTGATAGACAGTAAAATACAGTTGACATCCTATGAGTCAGACCTCTCCAAACAGAAGACATGTCTCTCATAGAGGAGTAAAATGGAAGGAGTAGTCCTGGGTCAGAATTTCTAGATTTCTAGATCATAGCTCAAGTAATGAGAAAAAAGTACAAATTAAAGTACTGCCATTGCCTCTTTAATTTGTCTCTTTGGACCTGGAAGAAACAGTTGTAGGAGAGTTACAGAAATGAAAATCCTGTCATTTTCCATCTAAAGTGTTTCAGTTTTTGTGGGAAAAAAAAGGATTTGGTTGGAAAACTTTCATGATTTTCTTTTAATTATCATTATTTTCTTTCAGAAATCTCTATAGACAACCTCACGCTCTTCATGTGAACTTGTCTATCAAGGGAATGTTGTTGCATACAACACTGTAAAACAGTAAGTAGGATGTAATTGTATGTTGTCTCATTCAGAATCTATTTGGGCAAGTGTACATGGGGGTTTAAGGTATAGTCTCCAAGAAAAAAGTTTACTTCTTCTGAGAGAGTGATTCTTCCCATTAATTAAGTTTACAGCATGCCAGAGTAGTCTCAAAAATTATGACAGCATAGAATATGTGATCTCAATTTCTGCCAGTCTCTGAGACACAGGGTAGTCAATGAAACATTTCTCTTTGTATTTCCATCATAACTTAGCTTGTGGCTGGTAGACTTTACTGTCTAGTTTCCTCATCCTTATTCACAAACACGGTACAGAATTTCTGTGTAGGAAGGTTTTTTAAGTTCTGTAGCAAGAGAAATCAGTTTTGTTTGAAAACATCTTTTGGAAACAGAGAAAGAAATAGCCATATGATAGGCCTGAGTCTGATGATGCCTACCAAGACAGCTGAAGTGTGTTTTGAAGAACTGAGGAGGAAGAATAAGGAGTGAGGAGTGCGAACTTCACAAACAAATCTTTTGTTTAAAGAATAACGAGTTAGGCAAGGGCTTGGGACATCCTGATATCCCTGTCATTTTTCTGCTTGGATTCAGAATATCCTCCCCCCCCTTCCCCTTCTTGGCTGTCCTTGCACAACCGATATGGGGCTCTGGAATTGGAAGGAGAAACAAATGATGATGGGGATGAAGATCCATCAGAGTCGTCACCGAGGGCTAGTCAGCCTCCCCCACACATTGTGACTAGTTTTAAAAAGAAAAAAAGGAGGGTTATTGTAATCGGTGACTCCCTTCTCAGGGGAACTGAGGGGCCCATATGCCGGCCAGACCCACACCACAGGGAAGTCTGCTGCCTCCCCGGGGCCAGGGTCAGAGATATTACTAGAAAACTTCCTAGTCTGGTACGACCATC